>JASCZW010017151.1:0-17514 GCA_034211315.2 Aedes japonicus | reverse complement strand
TGAAATATCGCCTAATGAAATATCACATTTGAAAGTTAACAGTAGTCCTACGATTCAAAATTTTTGGTTTTGTTTCTATTTTTTCTACAAACGGACCTCCTGCATGGAAGCAATTTTACCACCCTGTCGAAATTTCACACATAAAGGGGGGGATATACAGTTAGAATCACCAAAACATTCAATTTTTTGTTTTTGCATAATAAGTTAGTAAATTTCCCGTTGAATACGCTCCTGAAACCCTTTTTCGAAATTAGAACTCCAAGTGTTTCATCGTTTTGCGAAGACGCCTTTTTTGCGTGCAGCAGGTATAAAGAGACGCTTGACCGCTAGGAAAAAATTTCAACATGTGTTTCTCAAAAGAGCATTTTCGGAGTTTATGCCAGTGATAACTCGAAAACTAATTATTCGATTCAGCTGAAACTTATAGGATTTCTTTATAATAATATTGCCTTCTGTATGAATAAAAAATTATAGTAATATTTTATTATAAAATTTGAAAAAAGTGGATTTTTTAAAAAACTTACGCCAAAAGTTTTTTTCCTCATTTTTTAATTTATCTACTAACTGTAAATGTAATTAATGTAATTTTTTTGGGTTTTTCAGGATTCAGATCAAAATTGCGACCAGGAGAGCCGACACAAGCAAAATACAAGGACTTTTTCAACACACTCTAACGGCCGCCATTTTGTTGAAAAAAATTAAAAAGAATATTTTTGTATGCTATATGGATACACTTATAATTGTAAAAAAGTTTCGATTGATTTGAGTAAAACCTTCCCCTTGAATGTTTTGTTTCAAAAATGAGTTTTTTTTCGTTCTAACTGTATATCCCCCCTTGAATGTTAACAGTGATCTACGATGACACAGGAGACGTGTAAATATTATTGTCAAAGTTTAGGAAATCAAACAACATGATTTTGTTGATTATCGCACATGATATTTGTTAATTATTCACATACTTGACTTGGTACATACCTAGCAACATATGTAACTAGGCTAAGATTTCATCCCGTTTCCCTTGGATTTTTATAATATATGTAAAATCAGATAGTTCTCACCATAGGCCACCTCTAAAATATCACATGCTTATGCATTTGTTAAAATTGAGCTGATTGACAATTATTCTTAGGTAATTTCATGTTCTCGCAACAAAATATATGCAAAAAAAGATATGCATCCAGCCTAACCAGCATACTGGATATTCATAAACCACGTAGACTTTTCTTGTGGGAGGCGGGGGTTTTAGTTTGGCTAAAGTCTACGCTCCATACAAAAATTTAAAAAAATGTATGGAGGAAAGTCTACGAACGGGGTTGAGATGTTCAAAAATGAGTCACGTGGCTTATGAACAGGCCCATATCAGCTTTTCTATTACTATCAGTTGCAAAATGTGTGCTGTATCACACACTTCGAAAAATCGAATATAGTGCTTAGCATACCTAATCGACTATAGCTTTTATACTCTCAATATCAAGATGGTGAAAATCTTTTTGATTTAAATACAAATCAAAACAACAAATATGCAATCAATTAACATACACGAAGGTCTTTCGAAGACGTAGAAATTTTGGAACCAGAACTTGTTTGAAGACTTTTAACAGTTGCCGGGGGAATGTTGTTTACTCTTGTTGAGTATTCCAAATTTCAACCCGAGGCACCCATTCAATTTTTTTTTCGCCATTATGGTTGTTAACGCGTATATTGTACTGAAAACCCAATCGCCAATTGTTGGTCCTATGATATCAACTTGGTCAATTTAACTGAACAATTGGTATAGTACTTCACCTCAAGAGCTACAAAATGATGTTCGAGTAAAATTCTTGATTAGTCACCCCTTAGTTTTATATTTTATTTTGATAAACAAGACATGCGATCCTCTCAAATCCCGTTTGTATTTTGCATTGGCACTGTTTTTCAGTGACACTGAGTTTTCAGGGTCAACCTTCTTCATTAAACCAAAATGGAAGAGGCGGGTCTCATTTACCAAGCGAGGAAGAACACTACGTTGAAAGCCAAGTTGAATTCCAAGTAAAAGGCGCTAAAGGCCACAAAGGTAGAAGAAGACCAAAAACTGTAGCAAAGCGAAACGCAAACAATGAGTTAAAGTCACGCGGCAAAACAAACACATTAATTTTAAGTATGCATGAGCGTTTTCAATTTAATTTCGACTCCTCGACAGTGACTCCTGGAGGAACGGGAATGAAAGCTCAGCTCTGGTTTTTACCCCACTTAAAACTGCTGCAACCATACCAGAACGTATTGTTTGGGAAGCAAATTTGAACATGAAGAAAATGTGCTTTCTTTCTATTAACCTGGTCGGCATGTTATCCTCCTCTCGCTCATGGTACATTTTTATTTGTGATAGTGCCTCTATATTTGGGGGTGAGAAATGACTTCTCAAAAAAGAAAAGCACCAGGAGGCTTCTGGAAGGAAAATTATATACACACATTTACCGGAACTTTCCTCTACCTAAAATTGTCTCATTCCCAAGCGTCGTTTTTGGTGGCACTTCCGCAATGCAGATACCTTCCTGCAGGGCTGTTTTATCAGGAACATATTTTTATCACTGTAAAAACGAAAGCAGGATTCTGGGGGCTGCTTGTAGGAATTTATCCATTAACGGCTAAACAACAACGGAACCACTGCTGGAGATTTACATTTGTCGTGAGAAAATTCCCTTAACTGGAGAGTTTATAGATTTCTTGAAACTCTCTGGGCCCCAAATACAGGTATACATACACTAGAAACAACAGACATAAACGTTTCATTCTCAGGCGATTCCTTAATGTGTTTTCCTGGCCGGTACTGAGGTGCATAGGGTAAAACATATTTTGCAAGAACATTTAAGCATAACGAGGCCTCAGTTTTTTGTAATCGACATTTGTTTGTATGTTTATTGAGATGAAGACACATAAAAATTTTAGTTTTATTTTATCGTGCCGCAGCCACATGTAGCGATCGATTAAATTATTTTTATAATAACTCATAAAGTATGCACATGAGCCGCATGCCACATTCAATTAGTTTTAAATCATGATTTAGTTCCAGTTAAAATGATGAAAGTTCATAAGCTGTTTTTGATATTATGATTATTTTCACGAAAGAGGAATTATGACAGCTCAAATATAAATTTTAATGTTTTCATATTGGTATTCTTCTGGAACGATCGAACATTGTAATAATCACCCAACGTATGTTTCAGTGCTGCTCACTTCCAATATTATAGTTTCAGTTGAAAACCGAATTTATCGACTAGCGACAATCGATTTTACTCTCGTTCTGTACGTTATAGCTAATGTCGGAAGGAGTGCGCTGTGTGGCGCATCAGATGTGCCGTTCAGCGCACTACTTCCGACATTAGATATTAGAAAATATTTCCAGTCAAATGTGCAATCCACCTTCAGATTGCTACTAGATGTCGAGGAACCTTGCACTAAAGCAGATTTCTCCTGAATGTAGATATCACTTTACAGGTGAAGTTTCTCTGTTACAATCGTCAAAACAAAACAAGCGAAATGACAGCTGAATTTTTAGGTGATCTTCCATGATTCACGGATATAAGACCATAATCACACATATGATGAATTCATTGTTTTGTTTTGTTGTTACGAGACTGCTGGTCGTGCAAACGTGAACTAAGTTCATGGATTTGGGATAATTTTGATGAAAATGATTTACACTACACAGAAAAAATAAATAAATTGGAGGATCGCAGCAAGCCGTGCTTCTAACTGACGTGTTTTGTTTTGCTACGTTGTTTTCGCGAAAAAAAAATCAAACAATAATTCGTAATTTCACTCTAACTAACAACAGTGAAATCATTAAACATAGGCGTGCTTTGGGAAAGACGTAGTGAAAACAATCGATTCCCTCCCGAAATGTGTGAGTGTGGGTAGTATTTCCACATTTTTTGGTTTTTTGTGCTTCGTCCCCGCAACTGGAAGAAGAGTTAAATCAGCTAAGTTTTGTTTATTAGTGGTAGTATTGTGAAATTCGGACATAAATTATTAAGTTTGAGTGTTTGTCCGCTTTGTCGCGAGTGAATCGATAGTTAAAGGCGATACAGTCAAAATTTTGTCAATATCAACTTGACGTATTTCTTTCAATTTTGCATTTAAAAAACCTGAACACCCCTCATTTTGAAGGTGTGTGTGTAGGATGTTGCTCCTATTTTGATTTTGGAATTCACTCTTCAGTTGTCAAAATGCCGTCCAAGCAAGAAGAGCAGCGTATCAAAATTTTGCTCGCGCATCGCGAAAATCCGAGCTACTCGCACGCAAAGTTGGCAAAATCGCTAAAATTTGCAAAATCAACCGTTACAAATGTAATTAAAGTGTTTGGGGAACGTTTTTAGACAGCCAGGAAGTCTGGATCGGGGGGAAATCGAAAACCGGAAGCCGCTGAGACGACGAAGAGAGTTGCCGGTAGTTTCAAGCGAAACCCTAACCTATCTCTCCGAGATGCCGCAAATAAGCTGGGTGTATCGTCTACAACCGTGCATCGAGCCAAAAAACGAGCCGGACTATCGACTTACAAGAAGGTAGTGACTCCAAATCGCGATGATAAACAAAATACGACGGCCAAAGCGCGATCCCGGAGGCTGTACACGACGATGCTGACGAAGTTTGACTGCGTGTTAATGGACGACGAAACCTACGTCAAAGCCGACTACAAGCAGCTTCCGGGACAGGAGTTTTATACGGCAATAGGAAGGGGAAAGGTAGCAGATATTTTCAAGCACACGAAACTGTCAAAGTTCGCAAAGAAATATCTGGTTTGGCAAGCCATCTGTACCTGTGGCTTGAAAAGCAGCATAGCTTCCGGGACTGTCAACCAAGAAATTTACGTGAAAGAGTGTTTGAATAAACGTCTGCTGCCTTTCCTGAAGAAACACGGTTGTTCCGTACTGTTTTGGCCGGATTTGGCATCTTGCCATTACGGTAAAAAGGCCATGGAGTGGTACGCCGCCAACAACGTGCAGGTGGTTCCCAAGGACACCACGCCAGAGCTCCGCCCAATTGAGAAATACTGGGCTATTGTCAAGCGGAACCTAAAGAAGACCAAAAAAACTGCTAAGGACGAGCAGCAGTTCAAGGCAAACTGGCTTTCTGCGGCGAAGAAGGTGGACAAGGTGGCTGTACAAAATCTGATGGCAGGGGTCAAGCGTAAGGCCCGGCAATTCGGATTTGGAAAAGCGGAAGCCTAACTGAATATTTTTCCTGAATTTTATACTAATTGAACTTGAAAAAGAAATTTAATTTGATTTTTTAAATAAACGATTTCACCGATTTACACGCCAAATTGACCAAATTTTGACCGTATCACCATTTATTTGCAGTTTTTAAGTTCGTTCGTCGTAGAGTAGAGTTTTTAAGTTCGTAGAGTCGGTCTAGAGTTCGTTATAGAGTGGCAGCGTGGAGTGAAAAAAAAGAAGACCAGTGCATGTAGATATGATATGAACGAAAATTTATTCCACGAAGAATAGCAGTTAAGTTTATCGTAAATTTTTGTTCACGAATGCGAGAGGAGGAGTTTGCTAATTCATTCTTCCGGTCCGCTTTCTAGAATTTAGCTATGAAGTACCTGGTGGTCACTCACCCACAGATTACCTGTTGATCTGCCAAATTAGAAAACCGAATGCATATAATTATCACAAATGGTAATGTTCCGCCCCCTATATCTCAAAATATTGCAAGTAGTTGAACGGATTAGAGATAATAAAAGCATTCGCAAAAAACATCAATACTGAATAATTATATGTTCAAACAAATTTGAAGAAGTTGTTCAGCTTTGACTTCTAGAAAGCTGAATAACTTCTCCAAATTTGGATGAACAAGCGATATTCGACATTGATGTTCGTAGGGGTTGGGTATAAGACCAAGTCTCTCCCGGTTAGTACCAAATTAATGAGCCTAGGAATTAATAGAATCAATTTTATTTACTAATGCTATGTTGGGCCACTAATCGGAGTGCGACCCAACTTGTCGTATCTCTATTTGCAGGATATCCACAAAAAAGCGGGCATGCTGGCCGCTCAGAAAAAAATGTACTGTGACACTATTTCTATATACAAGCAGAAATATCGATCACCATTATTTAGGAGTTTACGGTGATTAGGTCCTACCAGACTATTCGGGGTGCGGTGCGACTGGCGTTCGATGTTCTGTTACTTTTTGGAGCGGTCCCATGCTCTTGGCGGATAGTGCTAGTTACATACTTTCATCGTATCATGAACCAAAACGAACATCCCAGTGACATCTAGAGGATGTGCAGAGGAATTCTCGGTTTCCAAAAAAGCAAATATCACGTAAACATATTCCTACCCATTCCCTAATTGACATGCATTCGGGCGAGGCCGGCGCCGGTATCGTCTTAGTTTGAGATCACCAGTATTCCCCCCTAATAACACATTGAAGATGTATGTTAGTCCTAGAATTCATCTGTGGTTCTCTGTGTAAATACAGCTGATCTGGCAATAACAGAGGAGCATCCGTGGGCGGTCAATCATGCTCATGATCAATTTTTTCTTCACGATTTTGTTTCCATGTACAATGGTATGGGTACGTTGTAGTCACGGAACGAACCGCCTTGTAAAGAAAAATAAAGCGCGCAACGGGCAAAGTGGACCAATCGAGTTCAGGCAAACCACGAATCCTTCGCCGGCTGCGATACTGGTAAAGTCCAGACATGCACCGTGTGATCTAGAGACGACTACTGTGCACAGCAGATGCCAGTCCCCAGACCTCACTGTAAATAAGAAAGTTGAGTACAGTAGGCTGTGGATTTTTTTCGTTACATGATAGATGTGTTATTAGGGGGGAAAACAGGTTTCCAGACGAACTGTAAGCTCGATGAGGGATTCGTGGTTATCACGCCCAAGTCATGGCTGACAATTATGCCTTCCTTGATGGAAATCGTCAGATCGAGATCAGCGAATTATCTTCTGCAGTCTACTGTGAGTTTGCTAACCCTATTTTTAAAAAACCAACAGATGGAAATCCTAATGTGTATTGCTTACTATTCATTACCTGCAATAAGAGCGTTTCGTTGGAAGGAGATTCTCTATCCTTTCCTTTCGTGTAAGTGCTTCTGCTTACGGATCCACACCCCCATTTATGGCCCTTCATACAACGGAATAGTGAGGATTACAGGAATGTACAGTTTGATCTTGCCATTAGGAGGAACTGTACGCCATGGCAATTCCTGCACTGGGGGTGGCTTCCTATCACATCACATTACATCACAGGACTGTGCATGCCCATATTTGTGCAGGTATTGTCTTAAACAACCGTGGCCTGACAATATCTGCGTTAAGTGGAAGTTCACTTCACCGTGTCACCTACCAACCCACTCGGTTAATTTTGGGATTAGTCGGTGGGACCTTTGTTTGAAGTTGTTCCATTCCCTTTTCCACTTAACCATAGATGCGGCTCTAGTGGTTTTCTGAATACCTCTTGTTCCACGTTTTTAAAGCACTTTACATCCTCTTTTATGACAATGCATATTGGCATCATCCCCGCTTAGGCACATAAGCCTGTGCGTACTCTGTAGCTTGCAAGTGTAGCTCTTGGTACTCAAGGCAGTGATCCATGCCGGCCTGCCGTACCTAAGTATCGACAGGGCGATACTGTACCGCCGAGCTATTCGACATCATGCGGGATAATACCGATATAGCCATAGAGGCTTTGTTGCAGGCGTAATCGGCGTGACTGATAAAGGACAAATTATCGTCGGTCATGACCCCAAGATACCTCATAGACCTCTTCGATTTGATTGTGCAGTTAACTGCACGGATCGTCGCATGTTGCTCCGATTTTTGGTTATTTACCACCGTGACCTCAGTTCTATGGTGGGCTAGCTCCAGTTTCCTGGAACTCATACATCTTTCCACAATGCCAATGGAGTGCGAGGCCGGCGATAGCCATCCAACTACCGCATTTCTAACGTCAAGGATGACCACTGCACAGCACCGTTCTCCTCGCATCTTGCGCTGGATTGCCACCTCAGCCGTCTTGGTGACGTACAGAATGGCATCACCGTTGACTTCCCTCTATGGAAGCCAAACTGGTTGTTAGACAGACCACCTATACCCTCCGTGTATTTTGTCAGTCTGTTGAGGATTACCCTTTCGAGCACGTTATCTGCTGTATTCGACAGACATAGACTGTGTTCACGGGTGTTCGGCTGAGCCACCTACCCTTCTGTCGCAATGACAGCATTATGGGCTGAGAAACTGGAACACTGGTCATGGGACAAATCGAGTCCTCCAACGATCACCCGCAGCAGCTCTGGTGATTGCTCGGTTGGAGCCGCCGTTCCTCTGGTTTAGGCTATTACCACCCGATAGGCGTCATCCCACGGATTCGTATTCGCCTTCGGACACAGGCTCACTTTCAGGCCTTCATCTCCCTTTCCCTCGCCAGCCGGAGCTGGTCGCGAGGATGGACCCTCTGACTCCACCGCCACGTTCGCATAGGTTTTTTTTCCCTACGGGGACGTCGGACACTATACGCTTCTTGGAAACACCGGACTCACCGAGATGGACTCTTCCATCTGGGTGTACTTCGAGGCTATCATCCTCGCCCTCTCCGTGACTGCTAGCCGTGCCAACTCTTTGGAACTTTGCTCAGCTAGGAGCTTGGCTTCTAGCTCTTCTCTATCTTTGCATGCAGCCTGCACTGGCATGCGTAGCCTAAGGAGGCTAATTTTTAGGTTCTTAGCGATGTTGTTGCATGATGACGTAAAGTCGATTAACGCATCCAACTGCTTGGCACCTCCACCACTTTAGGAAGGGTTTCCCGCATCCTAGCCATGGCCCAGATGAGTCCTGACGTATCCATGGCCACGCCTAGCTTAGTGGCAGCTGCTTCCAATGCCGTGGCACTTCCGCAAGTGTCGGAAACGCCAGATCCCACCGTTTTACGCGGTGGGGACCTCACTAGATCGCCTTTAGCGAACGGATTCGCTTTCTTCTGGGGTTTCGTCATTCCTGAGGTATTACCCTCCATCTTGTTGGGTCTCTCTCCAGCCGCTATCCAAGCTCACGTGGAGTAGTCGCTATATTGATCCCATGGTTATCGATGCAAGCTTGAAGGCGAGCAGGGAGGCCATGCGAGGGTTGACATGGTGAGTCGGTATGGAGTCATCTGAGCCTACTCCCGCCCGGCGGGCAAGGTCGAGCGGTGGAAAATGAATCGCACTGGAGGCCTGCCAAGGTTTTAATGGGACGGAGACAACCAGTGACGCTGGAACCTCGCCATTTCCTGCTTGGTGTCACCCGGTAGTACTGAGGGAGACGACACGGGAGCCAGCCCAAGTGCAACAGTACCACTCGTTATCCTTGCCACAGCCAGTTACCATAATTGGGGTTTTACTGGCACTCACTCAAATGCGCCTAAGGCGCTTTCTCCGTAGTTCCTAGAGCTGGTAAACGAGTTCGTGTATATGAACTGAAAGGTGCTCACCGAAAAGAAAAGCATCAGAGCCATGAAAATATGAACAATAGATAGAAACTGATAAATTTGGATTTCAAAGGACGCTCCGGTCGAATATAGTTCCGATTAGTTCATTAGTTGCTGGTAGAACAGCGTCTACATCACAACATCGGACGACTATTGTGAGATTGGTACGTTGAAAAAAGACAACCCAGTAAAAATGATTCCTCGGATTTGTAGACTGGTTGAGTCATACACCATGTAGGATTGGTATGAATTTTGTAAACAGCGGATAGCAAATACCGACTCAGTCTGATTGGTTAGAAATATAAGCAGGCAATCTTCAAAATAAACTAAATCACTCAAAGCAAAATGGCTCGTGCTCCAAATGTATATTGAAACAACAAGTGCAAGTGAATTTGAGAGAATCTCATTCTAATGTAAAAGGATGAATTGTTCCTCAAAGGATGTAAAGGCAAGATTATATTAACATTTCATATCTTGATCAACCCAATTTGGAACGAAGCAAAAGTATTTTCATATCAGAATACTCTGCATGCCGACCTGAAAAAATAACAGGTATCTCTAGAACTTTGCAAATTGAAAATCAACCAATGATATTTGAAGCAAAAAACTGCATTCACTATTCTACTGCCTTATTTCCCAGAATTGAAGACTCAAAACCTAGCCATGTTGACATTTCGGATAAAAACCGGCTTGATTTGGGCGGTAAAAAAAACCCGTGCACCAGAGAAGCAAATCGAGCAAAAAATGCCTACTGAAATGCTAATACCTTGGAGCAAGGAAAGAAGCTATCCAATCGAAATTTAATTCACGAAGTATAAACACATCCTTCCAGCTAGTTTCTTTTCTTCCGCTTTGATTGCAAACCCGGGCGGCTGCTGCTGCTACTCATCAGAGTATCGGAGAGCTTCATCCGGACGGAGCTTGTTTCCGATTGCCTATTTTTGGGAAAAAGAGTATGGGAGATTGAGATTGCTAGAGCTTTAGCTTCTTTCAATTTTCTACCTTCCCCTGGAGGGCTAATAAATTCAGTTCCTTTTCCTTTTCAAAACTACTTTTTGAATGAAGAAAATCCTTTCGTTTTCTTTGCCCATTGGCAAGTTTTTCTTTTTGATACCCTATCGATGCACAACAGACGAGACCTTGCGGTTTCCGTCTGAAATGGTTATATCATCTATAGATTGATGTCTGTTTCAAAGGATTCTTCGGATCAATCGTCTTAACACACCATCAATATGCGGGATGAATTATTTATGGAAGGAAGAGGTACTCAAGCGTTCCGAGAGCATGGCAAAGCAAGCAATCTTGGTTTACGCATATTTGTTGATATCAAGATTGACAGTCAACAACAACGCATTCAGAAAAAATATATCTGTACGTGGATGATAAATTGACATACACTGCCAATCTAAACTTTCTTTTGGTGGCACAATTACGCGTCGAAATACCTGGTATATTTAATGGAACGCATTTCATTCAAATTAAGCATCGCTGCACTCTGAACGGCACCGACAAATCGTCGAAATGTAACTATAGCCACAAATTCAACAGCTATGCAACCACAGTTCTGACGAACGTCCGATTTTGGAATCTCTTGACCGCAAGTTCATCGACCGTAATTGAAGAGCTGTTTTGCTTGGTAGCCCCTTTCAGCACGGGAACCTTTGCGCACGTGCTATCTCTTTTTTTTCCTTCGTCACTGTCACCGACCATCATTCCAACGTTGTTGCGTCGGTTGGTCATTTGGGATCTATGTAGCACAATTCCATTCGAAAACCCAAAACCGCGAATAAAATGTACGCTGTATCATGATGCCATCACCGGCGGGATGACTGACTGTGGCAAGCGTTGATGGCTGGGTTGGTTGATGAAATGGAGAAGTCTGAATTCCTGCGAGAAAGCTTACCAGTGCATGGATGTGGTAATAAAATGTATCATTTGTTGGATACAATTTCATGGCTAGTAATTCACTTATTTCCATTTATGACCGCCTTGATTCACACATGACCACAAATCCAGTGAAAAATATCATAAATAGTAGGAGAGCAAGAAATCTTATCTGCCACCATTGACGGTAGAACTGACTGATACCATTCCATTAGGTTGTGTCAAATGTATTATTTTAAATGAAGTCAGTTTGTCAATTGGAAATTTCGATTTTGTAGGTAATTTAAGAAATTTGTTGCTGTTTTTATTGCAGCGGGATAACTTGTTAAGGCGACCAACGTTGAAATTTATGAGCTGGATATTTAGTGTTCAATATGTTAACATCTGGAATGTTTCTTTTTGGTTGATTTTTAAAAACCAAGAAATTCATCACAATGATTTTTGTGAAAAAAAAAATTGCTGGAATTTCCTGGGTAATATAAAGTCACAACAATGTAATGATCAATTTCTTTGTAAAATTTAAAGGAAACCAGGGCTTACGAATGTAACCATCAATTTAAATAATACTAGCTGGTCGTCCAGCAAACGTATTGTCCCAAATTAATAAGATAATGACAATTACAAAAATTAAAATATAAAAGCAGCTGACAACCTTGTCAATATTGTACGTTGCTTCTTTTCCTGGATTTCCAATATCTCAAAACGGTTAGTCAAAGCGTGATTTTAATTACGAGTTCAAGTGTTTAAAGGAAATATAATTCAAGTGCATGTGAATATAGTGACTAGTGAGTGCCTTCAGTGAAAATGTACAAAAACCAAACCGAAATGAAGCTGGCGTCTAGTGGAAAACATAAAGTTTGGATCTCCAAAACTCCTGCAGATGGGAACTGTCTTCCAGCGTCTATCGTCCGTGTGCTGCAAGGCAAATATTTTACATGATCTATTGTAACTCCCATAAGATAACATCCTAAAACCCAAATACTCAGGAACCGATATTGGAACAACACGTCACCGCAGGGAAGTTCAGAAGCTTCGGGAAAAATGTGTTAAGCATATTGGTGATAACTTGGAGGATTTCAGGTTCATGATTCTTCACGAGATATGTGAAATAAATGGATGGAACTTCGGACGCGTTTTGGGAGAAGAACACCACGGTCTAGTGCAAAGCTATCTGGATGCAATCCTGATGGAAGGTACATGGTGTGGTTCAGAAATGATAGCTGCAGTTACCAATATGTATCAAGTGAACATCGTCATCTACACAACAGACGCGGAACCGTGGTACTTCACCGTTCCAGAGGCAACGAAGAGAATCGATCTCTTTTTCAGTGGACAGATCCTGAAGAACCACTATGATGTGGTTGTAAAAGTAGAATCGTGCTCGACTAAATCCGTTGGCATTTCAACAACTTCAGTGAGCCCAAACATACGCCAGTTAGTAACTGTGGAGGATACCCAAATAGAGGTAAAAATATTGATAATGAGATATTGATCGGCTTAAGAGGGGCGATGCAGGATCGAAGAGTAGTTTCATGTGTTTGTTCCCGTGTTTTTCAGTCGGAGTCGAGCTGGGCTGTCGCGGTATCAAACCAATAGCATGTGAGATCTTGGTTTGATATTGCGCTTGCTTGGTTTGATATTGATTGGATGTTGCGGTGCAGATTTGTGAAATTGTTCTTTGATGTTTTTTGTCTTGCCTCAGACGGACAATATGCAATATTAAAATTCATAATTCAAAATTTACGCATTTTTCTCTACACGGGAAATATACAACAGAAATCAACAATTGCCGAGGAAGAAAAACGCAACAACATACCACCTGGAGATGATTTCTTCGTGTCTATTGTGAAAGCCTGGCTTGGACCGCATCTTAATAGATGGCAAATTTATGTAAACGCATTGAATCTGCGACGAGCGTTAATAAATGAACTCAATCGAAACGCCATGGTTTATATAACTAACATTCCGTCTCTTCGTGGAATGCCTCAACAACATTTCATGGACATTTTAACGCATTGGTATCAAGAAGATCAATGCGTAGAAACCAATGTTAGCGCAGCAGCAATTGCCGAGATTCTGCAGGTAAAAATGGAGATTTATACTACAAATAGTGAGAATACCACATTTCTGCCTCGAACCAATGCCGCACGGCGAACAATTTCTATTCGAGAAAAGAGTCATGGAATATTTGTACCGGAGAATCCTGTTCATCTGTACGACTCGTGTCAGATAACATTTGTAAACGAGAACCACAATGCAGATCAATCTTTTGACTGTCTCCGCGCCATGGACAAGGACTATAACAGGTACTAATATAAGCCCATGAATTTTACATTTAAGTTTTTTAGTTTCAATATTTGTATGCTGTGGGTGTGAAAGTAAAGTTATGTTAACTTGAATGGTAAAACCTTGTAAAACTTTAATTTTCCAGCTCTCAACTCTCCGCACAACAACAACAACGAGAAAACACTATACAGGCAAACAGGGCTCGTAACAGCTTTTTAAATAATCATTTAAGTAGTGAAATTAGAGTAGCTACTATCAATGTTCGAGGTTGTGCGACAAAGGTCAAAAGAGGCGATATTGACCTTGAGATGTCCAAATTATCGGTAGACGTCTGTGGTATACAGGAAGCTAGATGCGGCTGGGCCTGTACGGAAACCAAAAACTACATCTGGAACTTCAGTCCCATTAAAAACAAGACGAGTCATCGTGGCACTGGAATTCTAATCAATAAAACGTCAGGAGCACATCTAAAGAATTTTCGACCAATATCGGAAAATTTGTGTACTGCATGGGTAACTAAGGATCAAATGCAGTTCCTTATAATTGTGGTTCACATCCCAGCAGACGAAAGAATGCCAGAAACGTTTGCAAGTTTATCAAATGTCATTACAAAAATACCACCAGAAGATGATTACGTGGTCTTAGGCGATTTTAACGGTCATCTTGGGTTTCGTGATGCACCGGAGTACCCCAAATATATTGGGAAAAGCCTACTTCATGAAGACACAAATGAAAATGGATTAACGCTTCTATTAATGACCCAATTTGAACTCAATCCACACCTTCTCAAAGTCGAAATCAGTATTAGTAACTTGGAACAACAGGATATCTCAATCACAAATCGACCATATATTGCTACCGGTCGCCTCCAAAATACAAGTAAGAGATAAAAGTATTAAGGCTATACGATCATCTTTGTTTAGCTCTGATCACAAAATTCTAATATCCAATATACGAAGTAGTAGCAGTGGTTTCGATAATCACCGTGTAAACAGATGTACAGGAAGAGCGAAGAAATGGAACCTTCAGGCATTAAAGGGTGAAAAGGGAAAAAAAACTTTTCGCTACGGCTGTAAACATAGAACTGGAAAAACTGGAAGAATCAAATGAAGTAGATAAACAATGGAACCACTTGAAAGATGTTATTCAGGAAGCCGCCTCAAAAGCAATACCAATAGAAAAAAAAGAACCCAGATCACCGAACACCAAGCGAGCTTATTCTGCCTTGCAGAAAAAACTACATCAATTGGAAAAGTACAAAGACGTGGATAGATGTAAGCAGGAAGTAGGATGGGCAAGAAGCGAGTTTGAAAGAGTGAAACGAGAACACACATGGAAAAAATGGCAAGATTTTTTTTCAAATATCGAACATGTAAAACCAAGTCAACGAATCGGTAAAACCTACAGTTTTTTAAAACAATTCAAATCGCAAACCAAACGGAGATCGAAAGATTGTGTCAGTCAGTTTAAATGGCTAGGAGCTCTTTACGACTCGGTAACTGACGACCAAACGCTACCAATCCTCCCAGAAACAAACAGCGAACGGATTCCGGCCCCATCAATGCAGGAAATTAGTATGATTATCCAAGGTTTCAAAAATGGTACATGTGCGGGACCCGATGGTATTCCAGTGGAACTGTTTAGGGTAAAATTAGAACCATTTGTTACTGTAAGCCTTTACAACTTTTAGACAAATATCGCACCATTGTATTAGGTGCCTTCGGTGTCTCCGAAGGTGGCTTGCCTTGTCGTGGAGCTTGTCGTAATTTAACGATTTTATATTTTCAACGCAACGCTAAACTATAGTAAAAATCATAATAATAATAACGGACATTTATTTTTAACTTTTTAACTTTTTACCTTTTGTCTCCAGAATGCTTCGGAGGCATACATAGGAAAGATCACCGAACTTGTTAAAACAATCTGGGAAATAAACAAAGCGCCCAAGGAGTTTTCTGAAACTGTACAGGTACCTATTCCCAAGAAAACATTTCCCAAAGAAATCGAGGACTACAGAAGGATTACACTCTGTAACTCAGTATATAAAATCGTTGCTACATATCTCCTTAGGATGTTAGACGAGAGCATAGATGAGGTACCGTCTTATCAGGCAGCATTTCTTCGGAACAGATCGGTTGAAGACCATATATTCACTTCAAAGCGGATAATGGAGGAATATTGGAACCACGGGAAGAACCTGTATGTGTTTTCGCTGGATTTGAGACAAGCATTCGACTCCGTTAATCAGAAATCGTTAGTTGAGGCATTACGCTTCCTAAAGGTTCCAAACTATCTGATCAACAGGATAATTTGTCTGGGGTTGAAAGAAAGAACGTCACTACGATGCAGAAACCAAAGAACACCGACAGTAGAGAAAGGAAAAGGAGTGAAACAGGGTTGCCCTCTATCACCCAGACTATTTACGTTAGTTCTGCATCATATATTGATAAAATTGCAACAAAAATTTCCTGAGATTTCTTTAGGACAACGTAGCACTATAAAACTACCGATAATATTGGCATACGCTGACGATATCCTCATCATCTGCAATGATCTTGCGCAACTAGACAAGATAGTTGAATATCTGAAAAGTTTACTAAAAGAGGCAGGACTTCAGATACACCCAGGAAAATCAGAACTTATTGTACGAGACCCTCAATCCACAAAACAAGCGAATAAGGGAACATATACTATTGCGTCTATGAACATAAGTGCTAAACCGTGCATTCGGTACCTAGGCGCTTTCCTTACAGGAATACTTGACAGACCAGAAAACGTGAAGAGAAGATGTTTGCAGGGGATACGAGCGAGTAAAATGATTCTACCGTTTATCCTGAAAAATAAACCACCATGGGCCTTGGTACGAAAAATCTACAGCTCAGTTATAGTTCCCACGATAACATTCGGAATGAATGCAATGGCTCTTACAGCAAGCAACAGGAGAACGCTTCGAAGATTCGAAAGGAAAATTGTTCAGGAATGGTACATAGCAGGTGGTGGAAAAGATGCCGTAGCTACAAGGAACCTATTACTAGGACGGACCATTGGAAAAAGGGTAAAAATATACCGTATTATGTACTGGGGTCACATTGCTAGACGAGAAGAAAACCATCTGATTCAAGCCGCGTATAACCTGCATCTAACTGGACCCTTAAGAAAATGTAGACCCGCTGACACATGGTTTAAAAGCCTGGACAAAGAGCTGAACTCAATGGGGAAGGCAAGAGATAGCTATGAACCAATACTAACAGACAAAGCAAAACTCAAACAGGAGGTATACAAACTATACCAAATGAGAGAAAACTCGGACAGCGAACTATCGGAACAAAACTTAGGCACCTAGAATGTAATAAAATAAATTTTATCACGCGAAAACTTGCTTTTATACTTAATGTCACAGTGTAGGACCAACTTAATACCTTTCTCGTTTCAGAAGAATAACTCTAGGATTTATACAGGACACAAGGAAGTAAAACCCATCCCAGAAGGCGGAAATACCTCTGTCTTTCCCAAAGAAGTCAGGATACACGGAGTGACATTAACCTTCTTAGCCACGTCACTCCCAACGACTCATCTAAAACTACAAACTCGAGACGGAAGGACGGTTGTCCCCGTTTCTTCGTTCTTACGATCCGAAAATATTCGTTGATTGACTTATCCATCAAGTGGATAATTCAATTGCCGCTTATTTTTGAATCCTCTCACTCCTCAACTCTACACAGTGGGCTTGGCCGTATTAATATTTTTGTCATATTACAAATATGCCGCAAATATTAATGTTGTTAAGAAAATACTGGTTATAGTATTTTCCAGGATGCTTTTAAACACTGGCTGTGTAAGGGTTAAAATAGAAATAGAATAGAAATAGATTGCGAAAAGATT
>JASCZW010017150.1:0-17461 GCA_034211315.2 Aedes japonicus | reverse complement strand
TCTCTACATATGGCTCTTTACTTTACGTAACCAAGCTCCTATGGAGTCATGAAATTTTTGAAAGCTACAAGGATCTGAACCAAGTTTCAAATTTTCGGCAAGTTAAGAAAAAGCAAGGATTCTAAACACCATCAGGCCAGGCCCACAAGCTTCAAAAAAAATTTCAGACACTTTTTTTTTTTTCCAGCAGCAGGAGATAATTTCTCACCCATGTTAGGCATTATTGGGGAGAGGACAAATCGCTAGAACCAGATCAAAGCAATAGGTAGTATAAGAGCACGATCGGTTATATAATCTTTTACGATCAAGGGGTTCCTCCTCCTTGCCTACCCTGCGATGGGTAGCTTGGTAAAAGGTTATGTGTCAATCACTCTACCTAAAGCCTCGCTCGTTTTCAAACTTGCTTATCTTTCAATTCCAAAGCCTGACCGTTGCCCTATACGGAACTATCAATACTTTCTCTTCATTTTTATTCGTTCTAGCAATAAATTACTGTCCACTCCTAGAGCCTCGCATGGAGATCAGAAATTATCTGCTTCTGACAAGTTTCATCACTTTGCAAAAGATTCCTAAAAAATATCCCAAGCTGCAGGACATTGAGGCTTGTCACAAAATTTCCAGAAAAGGTCTAAAAAACTTCTAGTAATCTTCAAAAAATTTTGGCCATCTGAAAGGAATTCAGGCACTTATGGCAAGTTCGAATAACTTGAACAAAGTTTCTAGAGAGTAATTTAAACTTGACTTAAGTTGTTCTCTTTACTTCCATTGAAGCTCTCTAGAGGCAAGATTTTTCTGAAAGTTTCAAGCATATTCCAGGATCATCAGGCGTGTCCTACTAGCTTCAACAAATTTACAGAATCTTTAAGAAGGTTTTGAAGGTCATTTGACAAGCTACAGGAATTTGAGGCGTGTAATAAATTTTAATGAATTTCAAGGAATTTTGGCAGGTTTCAGGCAATTATGGCAAGAACCTAAGTCAAGTTCGAATAACTTCTAGAGATTAGTTGAAACTTGACCCAAATTCATGTGCTCTTTTCTATACACTTTATCTTTTCACTTAACGTCTTTTCATGCTCTTCGGGTATTTTCGGGAATTTTTTTATTCATGTTTCGCATTTCAGTGCAAATTTTAGGTACTTCAGACAAATTAGGAAACGCAAACCCAATTCTTCTTAAGAGTTTCAAAAGGGACTGTGCAGTGTTTGGTTAATCTTAACACTGGAATATAATACACCACAATATTGGGAAAGCATGCACCGCTTGGTGGTAAAAACACGGCTATCCAAAGTTACTCATTGGAGGTTGCAACACATCCTTTTAGCTCTGTTTGGTAATCAAATAGCCAATTGGTATAGAATAAAGATAGCAAAACGTTGCGATATGTTGTCAACGCTTATATGTTGTCATACACGCTTAGAAAAAGGGACCCAGCCGAGCAGTTAAGCAGCATTGGGTATAATTATGGTTACCTACCATTGGGTTCACATTACTTACTTTTGGGTAAAATTTTACCAGAAGTAAGTTATTTATACCCAACGATTGGTTAATATGATTATACCTAATGTTGGCATCTCACAATTAAGGGGTAATATACAGTTAGAATGCCCCGAAAATTCATTTTTTTGGCATTATAAGTTAGTAAATTTCCCGTAGAATATGCTCCTGAAACCTTTTTTTCGCAATTCAAACTCCAAGTGTTTCTTTCCATAGTTTTTCGAAGACGCCTTTATCGCGCGCAGCAGATATTTTTCGATAATTTACTTTACTTTCAACGCATTTTTCTTAAAACAGCATTTTTGGAATTTATATCGGTGATAACTCGAAAACTAAGTATTCGATTAAGCTGAAACTTATAGGTTATTTTTTATCATAGTATTTCCATTTATATGAATCAAAAATTATTGTGATGTTTTATTTTTAAATATGGAAAAATGTGATAAAATGGCGGATACAAATTTCAATGGCGGATTTTTTTTCAAAAAAGTTACGCCAAAAGTTTTTAAAAATGAGTTTTTTTTCTTTCTAACTGTATGTCCCCTCTTAATCGCTCAACTGGGTGCTTCTTTCTAAACGTGTAGACATATATAACGCCACGGTGCGTGCTACCCTAGTTCTAGTTTTGCATAGTTTGTCTAAATATTCTGAAAATACGTGGAATTATAGTGAAGTTTTAATACAATCTTGAAGTTTTGTTGTGTGTGATACTTGTGTGTTGGGATAATTCTCACGTTTGGCTCAAATTCGTGGTTCATTTGTATGAGAGCCCCTTCTTTCAAAGAGAAGGGGGGTCTCAAACCACCGTAGAAATATTCTTGCCTTCAAAACCTCCACATGCCATATTTGGTTCCATTTGTTTGATTAGTTCTTGAGTTATGCAGAAAATAGTTTTCATTTTGCATAGGAGCCCCCTTTCTAAAGGCAGGAGGGTGTCGAACTATCATAAGATCCTTTCCCGGACCCAAATACCCCTGCATACAAATTTGCATAGCGGTAGGGATAGTTCTCATGTTTGGTTTGAATTTGTGTTTCGTATGTATGGTAGCCCCCCTTTTCAGAGTGAGGAGAGGTCTCAAATTACCATAAAAACATTTCATGCCTTCAAAAACTCACCCATACCAATTTTGGTTCCATTTGTTTGATTAGTTCTCGAGTTATGCAGGAATTTGTTTTTCATTTGCATGAGATCCCACCCTTTTAAGAGGCAGGAGGGCTCTCGAACTATCATAAGATGCTTTCCCGGACCCAAAAACCACTGAATATATACAAAGTAGTAGGTATAGTTCTCATGTTTGGTTGAAATTTGTGTTTCATTTGTATGAGAGCCCCCCTTTTTAAAGGGAGGAGGGGCTTTGAACCACCATAAAAACATTTCATGCCTTAAAAAACTCGTTCATTCCAAATTTAGTTCCATTTGCTTGATTAGTTCTCGAGTTATGCAGAAATTTGGGTTCCATTTGTTTGAGAGCACCCCTCCCCCTTCCTCCTCATATGACGGAAGAGTCTCAAATCACCATAGAAACATTTCCCTCCTCCAAAAACTTCCACATGCGAAATTTGGTCCCATTTCTCTTATTAGTTCTCGAGTTATGCAAGGATTTGCGTTTCATTTGAATAGGTTACCCCCCTCCTTTCGTAAAGGGAAGGTCTCAAATCAACATAGAACAATTTTTTGTCTTCAAAAACCACCACATACTAAATTTGGTTCCATTTGCTTGATTAGTTCTCGAGTCATGCAGAATAGTGTATTTCATTTGTATCGGAGCCCCCCCCCCCCCCCCCTTAAGGATGGGAAGAGGTCTCAAACCAACATAGAAACATTTTTTGTCTTAATAAACCACCACATGCTAAATTTCGTTCTGTTTGCTTGATTAGTTCCCGAGTTATGCAGAATATTGTGTTTTATTTGTATGGGAGCCCCCCCTTTTATGACGAGGAGGGTTCTCAAGCTACCATAAAAACCGTTTTTGCTTTCAAAAACTCACACATGCTAAATTTGGTTTCTTTTGCTTGGTTAGTTCTCGAGTTGTGTAGAAATTTGTGTTTCATTTGTATGGGTGACCCCCTTTCCAGTGAAGGGAGGGGTCTCAAACCATCATAAGAATATTCTCCGGCAAAAATCCCTGCATACAAAATTTCACGCCGATCGATTCTTCCGCTCGCGAGTTAAATCGTGACAAAGGAAACCCCAACTCATTTTTATTTATATAGATTGTACTACAAAATTATGAGTTATGTTGTTTTATGTAAACGTTGATAAAGTATTTTCTATTAAAGCTATAGTTTTGACGGTTTAGCATATATTTAGTGGGTCATTCTACCTCACCAGTGCATTTTGTACTGTTCTTTCTTAGTTTGAAATTGAGCGCTAAGCAGTACTTCAATGCAAACACACACACTTTTGCCACATATCCCCATGCGGGGTTGGTCAAGGCAGAAACGGTTCCGCCACCTTGACTGGCAAAAATGTGTGCGCTTGATCATGCTCATCGGACCAATCGATACTTTCTCTTCACACCTTTGGTTCTAGCAGAAATTGCACTACGGAAGAGAAAGCCAATTTCTAAGCTAGGTGCATTAATTTGACAGTTCTATCTGCACTAAAAAAGAACCGACAATTCGCATGAAAAAAGTAGGTGTATAAATGTTTTTAATTTAAATCAAACCATAAGCCACGATTACAAGTTTTGTAGAAATTTTCAAGGATTTGTTCGAATATTCGTTCCACCAAATAGTAAACATAGTAAGTATTCAGTATTCAGCCAATGCACAGTGGGAAAAAAGTATATGAATCGCGAAAGAATTCGATAATTCAGCTCCAAGTAGCACAAGGTCAGTGAACAATAGCATTTTTTATGTGAATATTTCTGGGGAATCGAATGGAAGGGGCAATACTCGAAAATAAAGGGAACTGGAGCAAAATTAGCCAAATATCTCTGTTTCCCGACTCGTGCGGTGAATGCAATCATTTCCATTCGATTTCTAGAGAAATTCTACACAAGAATAGGGCTATTTTAACTACCGCAGACCCCTCCGCCCTTAGATTAATGAACAATATTCGAAAACACGGGGGAAGTGGGGTAAAATCAGCAATATCTCTGTTACCCGACCCGTGCGGCGGCTGCAACTACTTCCAGTCAATTCCTTCTACATAGTAAGAATAGACCTATTTTGACTACCTCAGACCCCTCCAAGCATAAATTGCTGGGCATTATTCGAAAATACGGGGGAATTGGGGTCAAATAAGTCCAATATCTCCGTCCACTTAATTTTGCAGCCAGTGGGACCCCGTCCATTCGATTCCCCAGGCATTTTCACATAAAAAAATGCTAACCTTGTGCTACTTCGAGCTGAATTATCGAATTATTTCGCGATTCATGCACTTTTTCCCACTGTGCAATGGCCGAATAGTGATATTCGGTGCAGCTCTAGTGCCACTTACTACAAGAGGTCCATCGTTAAAAGAAAAAAAAACACTCAACATAAATATTTTAATCATTCTTAAGGGCTTATGTTGAATTAGCGACAGTCATTGCCTCAACATTTAGAATTGTTATAATTTAGAGTCGGTACTAGTTTTTTTTTACGCGGGTTGTTTTACGCGGTCCGCGTGAAAAAACCGCGTTATTTCAAAAAACGACATAAAAAAAGTCAAGGATTCATATTCATATTGAAAGGATATGGTCATAAAAATATATTGGTGGTGGAAAAACATGGTTCCAGTAACATATTGGCCACCGGGAATCTACTACAAATGGATAGAGGTTGTTAATACAATGTGTGAGCAAAGCAGTCCAGAGTAGTTATAGAGAGTTTTTATCTTTGGCAAAATTTCTCAGTGTGTCATTCGTCGTCTCTTGACATAATCATATTAGTTCCACATCATGCCGCGATTCTAATTCTATCTTTTCTAAATTAAGCGCTAGAGATTTGCCGTCTTCGGCAAAGTTTCTCAGTATGTCATTCATCGTCTTTTGACATTATTGTATCTGTTCCAAATCATTCCGCAGAGATGGCGCTGCAGTCTATCTTTTCTAAATTAAACGCTAGAGAGTTGCCGTCTTCGGTGTTTCTTCAAATAAGGTAAAAAAACAATACAGAATATACTAAATTGAATTGTTGTCAAAATTTCAAATACTACCTTACTCTCCAGCTTTGGATTGTATAGCCATTTAAACGCCAACTAGCAGTTGCGTGCCCAACAAAAATAAAACACCCGTAAATCAGGCCGACAGGGTACCCGGGTACCCACCAAATTCAAATGGTTGTCACTCTGGCAAATATTGGCCGATTTTTGTTTTGTTTTCACCGTTAGATTCAAAAACTCATCTGCTTTATGGAAATTGGCAGTAACGTCCGTTTGGATTCATCTGGTTTCCGTAAATCCGGGTATCCGGGGCTGAGGTTTGGTACGGAGACACTACTTGGGAATATCAAGTGAATTTCTGGAAAAGACTGTCAAAACCTTTGAAATAATTCCTTAAAATACATTTCTTTTCCATATAGCTCAATATGCCAACTTGTACCCGGACTGGTTATTCCGGAACAGGTTCCCAGAAGGCCTAGAGTGGCCACGAACATATATACCAGGAAACCTCAGCAATATGGGTATCAACATTCATAAAATTTCTACAGTAAGATATCTGTCAACATTTTGTGGCCATTTGACGACGTATTCTCAGACCGGTTATTCCGGCATAGGTTCCGGTGGGCCTTCGATATGGTTATCAAAATTCATGAATTTTCTTCAGTAGGATATTTGTCCACAAACAAGTTTTCCGGAATAGGTATTCGTGGGGCCTAGATATTTCTCAACGTTTTGAGGGCATTTCATGATTTGTCTTCGGACCGGCCATTCCGGATCAGATCCCCGTGAAGCCTGGAGTGGCCATGAACATATTTAAAAGGAAACCTTGGAAATGTCTGGCATACGGGAAACTGTACTAGTATGACCGTTACGTTGATAAGTCGTCAAAAAAATAAAATTTAATGAATAAAAAAAAATCGTATGATTTTTTACAAAGACAGCAAACAATTTTTGTGGGATTTAAAAAAAAAGTACATATAATAATTTGTACACAACAATTTTGCTTGTTCAAAAAGTATTGTTCAGAGGCTAAATTGGGAAATGTACAATCAACACCAACAATCAAATTTTTTTTACGTCTATTGTGACTTGACGTCTTTTCTTACGTCGTTTTATGAAATAACGGACCGCGAAAAAAACCACGTAGTAAAATATCTTTTCCAAATGAAGCTTTAGAGAGTTGCCGTTCTAAGTCAAGTTGATGAGAATGTAAAATATAGTCACTTGACATTATCAGATTAGTTCCAAATTGCGCCGCAAATATGGCGCCGCATTCTAAATTGCCAATTCGTGCTCTAGGAAGGTGCTATCTTTAGCAAAGATTTTATTTGTATATAATAAAGGCATTCAAAATAATCACGTTAGATCCAGATCGTACCTCAGAGATGGCGCTGCCATATTTGCGCCATCATTTAGAACTAATATGACAATGTCAAAAAACGACGAATGACATACTGAGAAATTTTGCCACGGACGGTAACTCTCTAGTACTTTATTTGGAAAAGATAATCTGCATCGCCATCTCTACAGTATACATAATGTGGAACTAATATAACAAAGTCAAACGACGACAAACAACATACTGAGAAACTTTGCCAAAGACGGCATTTCTCTAGCGCTTAATTTAGAAAAGATAAACTGCAGCGCCATCTCTACGACATGATTTGGAACTGATATGAGTATGTGAAAAAACGACGAATGTCATACTGAGAAACTTTGCCGAAGACGAAAACTCTCTATAACTACTCTGGACAGTTTTTCTCACACATTGAATTAACAACCTCTATCCATTTGTAGCAGATTCCCGGTGGCCAATGTTACTGGAACCATGTTTTTCCACCACCAATATATTTTTATGACCATATCCTTTCAATATGAATATGAAATATAATTTTTATTTCCTTGACTTTTTTTACGGCGGTTTTTGAAATAACGCGGTTTTTTAACGTCGTTTTTTTAAATAACGCGGTTTTTTTTTTACGCGGTACCCGTTTTTACCGTCGTAAAAAAAACTTCAGTGTTTTTCAATTTTTATGAAACTGTTTGAAAATATTCAGTTTGAATTAAATATACGAAGGCTTAAATCAAAGAAGTGTCCGATTCTCCACTCACTGGGTCAGTTGACCCAATCAACCTCCCCGCGGCGACTGAGAGAAAAATCCAACCCAACAATCGCTCATCAAATCCCATCCAATTGAATTAGTTTTTCCTCTGTTTAGGACCGCAGTTTCTCCTCCCACCTTCTAATCCATTCCGTAATTATTTTCCAGCGACAGCATTGAATGAACGCCGGTGCTAATCTAACTTCTCTTTGTCTTTCTATTTCTCCTTCTTCCGCAGTGAATGCAACGTTGCAGTGCTCGGAGCGCCAGTTCCGGTGCAACGATGGCCACTGCATCCACGTGAGCTTCATCTGCGACGGCGAACCGGACTGTGCCGACGGCAGTGACGAACATCCGCGGGAGTGCAAAATTACAGGTAAGCCTCTACTGGGAACGATACAAATGATGAAAAAAAAAAAAAACAGCAAGGTAGCACGGAAACGACTTCAATCAGCTAGTTTCGCGTCACCTAAGGTACCTGGTTGGCTCGCAACGACGACGCGACTCGACGATAGAAGTGAGGTTTTTATGAAATTTAATTTTCCGGATTATTTACCACGACACACGGCGAGGACGGCGGCACACGGGAATTGAGGGGAGTTGTTGGTCGAAGGTAACATGGCGCAAACATGGCTCTGCAAACGGCGCCGACCAATCCGGTGACCAATTTCAGTTTCAGTTTCTCGCTCAGATCCCGTGTTCGGTTGGTTGATGGGGCTTTTTATCGTCGCTAGTTTCGTGTCGCAAGCCAACAGCCATTCCCGGAGGTGACGGAGGGATGTACCTATGGGAAAAAGTTCGTTCATTGCCGTTGCAAGTTGCAGCGTAATTTCCGATGAAAATAAACAGTTTGTTCGAGAGCGAGAAAAAAAAAACGGGAACCAACGACAACATTCCGAGGTGTGGAACCGTGAACCATATTCCGCCGATGTGATGAACCAATGTGTTCCTGTTTGGTGTTAGGAGAAAAAGGGTTTGTTAGTTTGCCAGCACATTTCCGTTTTCATTACCAGTAGGAGCTGCGGTTCGTCCTCGTAGCCGTTTTAGAAATTTGATGAAATTCAGTGAGGTTAGAAACAAAAACATCAAGCTTTTGGATGCCATTCCCTCCATTCTGTAACCATAACCATGGCAAAAAGAACATTTGAAACTGCACATCATTATTCCACCCCGCTAGCGCCATCATCGTCCTTTTCACCGCGGCTGTTTGTTTCCAAAACAACATCGCAGTACACAGAGAATTTATCACTTACTTCGTTTTGCTTTCCTTTTGATTCAGCATTTAAAAAAACACACACGCCTACTTGTTGTACGAAATGAATTAGACTGCAAGAGGATGAAACGATGAAGTCTACTTCGGTACCGTGTACATTAGCGGAGACACCATCCCAGGGTTAAGGGTTCAATTCGTAGTCCAATCAGACTTTTTCTTTCTTTTCCCAATGAACCTGACAGCAATGGATAGGATTGGGCGCAAATGTACGGAGGCCATTTTTCATCGCTCCTACGTCGTCGTCGCGTGTTAGGAAAATGATGACGAAATGGGAAGCCTGTTTTCGGGCTACGGCAACATGTGTCACACGTGAGTGCGTTGAAAAATGCGTCCGTTTATCTCGTGAAAAAGTGCGGTGTGTCTGTGGGTGTGAGTGTGTGCGTGCGTACTTTGCATCATCTGGCTCTCGGTTGGCTTGTGTCGTTCATCGTTTCGTGTCGTGTCGGTTGCAGGTTGATTTATGGAATTGCGAGTAAACCGGCTGGCGCTAGTTGTTTTTCATTTTTCAAAGGTGGCCATAAAATGGCGAAATCTCCGTTGAAATGATGGAAATTTATAAAGGTAAAAATGGTTGGAAAATAATAAATCACGACGTGGTTAGTTTCGTTGATAATTTTCACGCTCGAAGAGACTCCTGTTGATGCTGAGGGTGATTATTCATTTATCAAGTCCTCCTCCAAGCTCCAGCCAGGAAGATTGAGAAATAAATTGAAAAAGTTTTTCCTTTGCTCGTGTTTCTTAGTAAGATTTTTTTCTTTTTTGCTATAGGTATTTCTCATTGTTTAAAGAGACAATTACTTCAGTAACGGAATAGCTTATGCTCTACTGGGCCGTATCTGAAAACTTAATGTTTGTTATAATTTTTAATCCATCGATCGTTTTTATTGAAATTTTATTTCTGAACCGAAAAAAACACGTAAAGGTTATTGAGTGCTGAAAACTTTACAATTTTTATTTAAAAATGCTGCTCTTTTATTATTTCATTAATATTGTTCGTTTATGTGCAGATTGCAGAGCTAAAAAAACATTTTCATGATCGGAAAGCATTCCGTATGCTTTTAATAAGTCCCTGCAATTGGGAACTATATTTCATGGCTATGACATTTTTTGTGTCTAATGCTTGTTTCTGAAGATAAATTCCGATAGATAAAAAGTAAGCAGAGCGATTAACGTCTAAATATTGGCAGTTCTAATTATAGATTGCATACAGCTGCATCAAATATACCAGGTGCTTATTAATATACCAGAAATTATTAATAAATTTAAGTCTTATTATTGGTTACCCATTACCGAGCGTTCGTTGTTTCGCACCTAATTAGTAACTTTGACGGAATCTCCTCATTGAGCATGAGTGTGAGCATAAGGTGAGCATAGCTTCCGGAGGTTGCTACTCCGGTATTGTCAGGAGTGTATTGAAGAGTGATGTGATGGGTGTTAAGGACCCACCATCAGTGCAAGAATTACCTATGGCTGTAGGACTATCTTCAGGCTGGTTGCCCCGAGAAAATAGCCTACGTAATGGCTTGGTGTAGCAGGGCCAGTAGATCTTAATGAGGACATTCGAAAGACACATGACAAGGGACTGGCGACTCCACTGTCCAATCAACAATACCTTCGACTGCGTTAGGTTAAATTCCAGTTATATAATTGATATAGGAACACTGGAATTAAGCATAATAAACGTGGTTCCGTTTCATGGTGACATGCAATGTCGAGTTATTCCTCATCATAGCTCCATCCACGAGGTGTGCAAACGTCAATGTTAATCCTAATGCTAATGCTAAAAATCCACAGAGTGATGCTGCTGCTTTTCAATACACCAGCAATGCTGCTTCAACTCGTTTACGAGAGAAACTGTCGCCACATGACAAGTTACTGCAGGCGAATTCGCTTTCCCATCATGAAATTTTCCGTCTCGACAAGCGTAAGGCCTAGACTTGGCAATCGGAAACGTCCATCTCGCAGGAACTAATAGAAAAGAGCTGAACATGTTGAAGTCGGAGTCGGTGAGGGCGAATCTCCACTGGGCTGAGGAGAATTATGCCAACAAAATGTCACTAGTCACTTTCCGAAGGACCGGAGTTTACAAGGTTTCGGTGAAGACAGCAACACGGCAACGGCAACAATTTCAGCACGCACCTCGACCTTCGGGTTTGTTAGCGTGGTATCGAATCCAGCTGTTGAATCGTTGATGAACTTTCGAGACAGATGAAGTAGCAGGCACAAGCGTTCACAGATTGCGTTGGACTGAGAACCTGTATCCAACAGGGACCGTAGAAGTCGACTATCAGTACCATAGTTGTCAAGAGTACGCTGACGTTGGATGAATTGACCGTAGGCACGACTTTGAGTGGCGAAAGTGCTGTGACCGCTATGCAGAAGCTACTTTTTTCACCTCAAAAGGCCCCAGGATGGATCATGGAGTGCTGCAAAGCTTCTTGTTTGTTACTATCTTCATGCGACTTTTGGCTTCCATGCTGTTGAAGACGGAGCAGTCGAAACTTTAGTGCCTCTGCTTCTCATAGGCAAGGCAGTTCGGGAACTATTTCGATGGAATTTCAGTGGCCGCGCTTGCACTTAGCTGGGGCGAATTGTATTGCTTCTGGGTGGGAGGATGAATAGTTTGCTTCGAATTTGAATGCTGCGTAAGGTTGATCGAGCTGGTCTCCAGTATGCAGGCTCGTTTCTGAAGAAATACTGTAGAAATTTCGTATTTTGGATGAGCTTCTCCGACTAGGAAGTGAGGATTCCCACCACGCAGTTAGCGATGCCTCGTCCAACAGTTCGATGAGGATACAGCTGAGCTGGTCAACTGGTTCACAGAGTTGTACAAGGACCATTGTGTGACGCTGAAGTTTATCCGCAATCTTGTGCATGGCATCAACGTTGTTGTTATGGATTTTGAAATGCCTCTGGCGGGCTCGAATGTGCTTCTTCCAGAGTATGGCTCTGTGCGAGTAGCGGTTCCTCAACGTATCCCAACCGATGGTGTAGTTAATCGCCGTAATAGTGATCGACTGAACCCAACTAGCTGCCTCGTCTTTCAAAGCCGCCCGGAGGTATTGGAATTTTTGGAGGTGGGATATCTCTGTCAACGAATGGATCATCGACGAACGAACGTATCATGGAACGTCAACCAGTTGTGGGAATCTCTGTTGAACTCTGGCATGGATATTGTCGGCAACTTACACCGTCAACTGCGGTAACAACCGGCGCTGGTAACTTCGATGCTAATCCTGCCTTCGGAAATAATTCTCTTTGACTTGTCCACGTAGCTCCATACTTTCTCTAGACGAGCCAATCAATGGGAGACTTCACCCTGTTGCTAGTCGGGATCGTAGTTGGAGAGAAATCCGTCCAGTCGCTTCACAGCGCGGTCAAGACGGTAGGGCTGAAACAGTCAATAAGACGCAGGAAGTACAAAAAAAACGGGGTGTAGAGTGATTGTAAAGGTACCTCCAATCTCAGGAGGCCTTGCACAGATAGAAAGAAACATTGAATTTTCTGCGTTATCTAATGCACATAAAGGGAATGCTAGATTTGGCAGAAAATTATAGGATATTTCATGTAAATTTAAGCCAGATAACGCCTAAATCTAGCCTATTGTATAAAAGATTGCAAACATTGTTGTATGCAAACATTGTTTACGCCTCCTTTGGCTAGGAATTAAACGATGCAAAATTTTACGCGCTTGTTAAAATTAATTATTTTTTTCTGTGTGGATTGATAGCAAAAAATGGCAGCAAATTCCAGCAGCAAATTCCAATGGACTACTCGGAGAACTCTAACGGCAGGAAAGTTGAGGTTACGTCAACTGTGCGGGTTGTCTGGAACGGGGAATCAGAGAAAATCCTGGTCACGACACCAACTAATGGGGAACAGGTGACTCACCGTGCAAGTGGACGGGAAGGGATAGTTTATCAGGCATTCAATGGGCGAAATTTAATAAAAACGGACAATAAAAAATTGACTGAACGCTTTCACCTTTCAACGATCGTAATGTGGTATGAATAGGCAGATTGTTAATAAAACTTGTTTGCAAAAATTCAATAGATAGGGTAAGGGGATGTAATGTTAGCCTAGCTCCTTCATTCGGCCTATTTACCAAATGTGTCATTAATTTAGCGATAATCAACAAAATCATTTTGCTATTAGCATGATAGATGTAATCCAAAGCAATTGAGACAATATTAATCAACTTATAGTTGTTCACTTCCGCGTAATTTTCGGTTTCTTGAACTTTTGAGGCATCATGATTTCACTGGTTATGCTGAACAGATGATCCACACGATTTCAAGTGATCTAAATTTGGCTTAATTGAATCGATAAAGCAAGTAACGCAGTCTGGATGTTCAGAACATAGTTCCACGTTACAAACTAACTGTTCACATAGCTAAAATAACAATGATTTTACAAGAAAATCGTAGACCCAATGTTGGGTACATGTTTTTTAGTATGTTCCGAACTATGGCCTATTGTATCAATAACGTTGTAAAAAGGTTGTTATCGGTAAAATTTCAAGTGGAAATGCATGAATTTGCGGTTGTCTATATTCAAGTGGCTCATCTAAACACAAATCGAAGAGACAAAATCATTGCATAGTGAATTATAATGTTTTCATTATTGAATGGCTGATAAATCATATATGAGCATCATTTAAGTGTTTCTATGCAGTTTTACTTTAGTTTGTGTTGTGAAATGTTGTATTAAGTAAATCCAGTACAGCTGACAATGCCTTAATTCATAAAATTATAAAAAAAACGTACAAAGACTGCATTTAGTAATGAGTCCTTCGAATGGGACGAAGTTGTATCCACGCATAGACCCAATTTGGTGCCTATAGACCGACATTAAATCCACATCTCTCGAAAGTTTATGGCATTATAAACATAGTTGTGTAACTTTTAGTGAAACGTGCTACCAAATGTCTTATCTAACTTATCTTTGCAAGTGTAGAACTATTTGAATCTCGCTAACAGCTTAAAAACTTTATGAGTTATAATAAAAATTGTGATCGCTGGTTGCATAATAGGCTGAGTCAAGGGACATATACCCTAGTTAGAGAAACGAGATTTGATTCATTTAGACGATCCCATCAATTTATGCATGTCATTTGGAACTGGCTGTATGACGGATCTGGTTTAACTTCTACAACTTAAGTAACTTGGTTTTAATTCAAATCAGCGGTGTTTTTCTGTATCCTAGTGACCTTCACCTCAAAATAGTGTGACAACTATGTTATACAACCTTGAGTCGAGGAGGAAGAGACCTTGGGTGGAGGAGGTGAATGAACCACCAATTGCATCGCCCACAGCACTAAAATTGGTGGACTACTGTGGGCTGGGCATATCGTAAGAATGTCGATCGACAGTCCAGTTAAAATGATTCTTGTCAGAGATCTGAAGGGCACAAGAAGAAGAGGCACGCAACGAGCAACGAGTAAGGGGACCTGCGGACTCTTTCAATGGAATTCGGGAAAATGGTTCTGTATTCAGCAGAGGCTACCCCGGCCTTGGCCTGATTGAGAAGGCAAGTTAATGGGTGGCCACCCTGTAAAAGACTTTTAATGTGACTATAAAGCCAAAACATTTGATTATTCTGCAAAAGTTATTGCAACTAGTTGAGCGTCGAGCAAAAATCAGAATTATACTACAACCGATATCAATCCCTTTTTGTTTGTCTTTTTTTTATGTGGTTATCGGAACTTACTTAGCCTTCTAATTTAAAAAAAAGTCATCAACTTCATTGTAAATTTTCAGGCTGGTTAAAGGTACAATTTGCACTTATTGTAAACTTCTAGTTCTTACTTTATATTTCTAAAATGTATTGACATATAAGTTCTGACTGCATGCATAGTGTCATATTAGTCAGTCAGAATGTTCCACGGAACTAAATTTGAACCCAATACGAAGTTCGGAGTTCCATTCTTAAGCAATGTCCGAACTTTAGGTCTTCTGTAGAAACAAGTATTGATGGTATTTGAGCGGTTCCACGCCAAATCAGTAAATGACAAAACTTTAGTATCTTAGATTTGGGCGAAACTTTGCAAACGTGTTCGAAATCACAATATAAGTGTTTTAGCATGTGAAACGGTCTTTTTGATACGAGAGTGACTTTTGCGAAGCGCTTATGTGTTTTTGATATAACAGTTTTAGGAAAACAGTAACTCAGAATCGTTCGCTTTAGAGAAAATGTACCTGAGAAGAAAAAGAAGGGAATCGAAATGTCCATAAAAAAAGTATACAATGAAAACATATTTATTTTTTACATGAAAAAATAATAATTATAACATTAAATTCAAATTCCTCAAATATTATATATTGTTTTGATAATTTCGCCGGTAAAATTTGGACAAAAACTCATTGTTTTAAAGGTAAGAACAACATGGACAAAAGAATATTTTTTTTCGTTATAGCAACTTTTGATAGATTTTCATAAAATTAATGAACTTGAATTACGATTAGAAATTTGATGTTTAATCATATTTTGGCATTGAAAAGTACTTTTGATAAACATAAATTAATTTTATGAAAATCTTCCGATAGTTACTATTTGGAAAACTCTCTTTACATTTTTTTGTCCATGTTGTTATAACCTTTCAAACAACGACTTTTTTGTCCATATTCTACCATTGAAATTTAAAAACAAAATTAAAAATAGCGTAATTTGAATTTTAAGTTTTAATTAAAAATGCGAAAAATGCGTCCAAATCCATGCCTGGAACTGCTCGTTCGGGATGTTTTTATCAAAAGTGATTGTTTGATTTTGATGTGATAGTTCTTCGCGTTACCCCTGAACTTGACTCCGTAAGGCTAGAAACGAGAATCAGTTAGTTAGTTTAAATCCTAGTTGTACAGAAATTCACTCGATTCGAAGACAGTTGTAACCGTTTATGTATTTGTCATTTATGCAATAACAAATGGGTCACCGTAACCGAGAATGAGAGAGTTATTTGGAGGAAGACTAATTTGGAGGAAGAGTAATTTGGAGGAAGAGTAATTTGGAGGAAGAGTAATTTGGAGGAAGAGTAATTTGGAGGAAGAGCAATTTGGAGAAAGAGTAATTTGGAGGAAGAGTAATTTAGAAGAAGAATAATTTGGAGGGAGAGTAATTTTGAGGACGATTAATTTAGAGGAAGAGTAATTTGGAGGAAGAGCAATTTGGAGAAAGAGTAATTTGGAGGAAGAGTAATTTGGAGGAAGAGTAATTTGGAGGAAGAGTGATTTGGAGGAAGAGTAATTTGGAGGAAGAGTAATTAGAGGAAGAATAATTCGGAAGAAGAGTAATTTTGAGAAGGAGTAATTTGGAGGAAGAATAATTTGGAGGGACAGTAATTTGGAGGAAGAGAAATTTGGATGAAGAGCAATTTGGAGAAAGAGTAATTTGGTGGAAGAGTAATTTGGAGGAAGAGTAATTTAGAGGAAGAGCAATTTGGAGAAAGAGTAATTTGGAGGAAGAGTAATTTGGAGGAAGAATAATTTGGAGGGAGAGTAATTAATTTGGAGGGAGAGGACGATTAATTTGGAGGAAGAGAAATTTGGACGAAGAGCAATTTAGAGAAAGAGTAATTTGGAGGAAGAGTAATTTGGAGGAAGAGTAATTTGGAGGAAGAGTAATTAGAGGAAGAATAATTCGGAAGAAGAGTAATTTTGAGAAGGAGTAATTTGGAGGAAGAGTAATTTGGAGAAAAAGTAATTTGGAGGAAGAGTAGTTTGGAGGAAGAGTGATTAGGAGGAAGAGTAATTTGGAGGAAGGGTAATATGGAGGAATAGTTATTTGGAGGAAGAGTTATTTGGAGGAAGAGTTATTTGGAGAATGAGTAAGTTGGAGAAAGAGTAAGTTGGAGAAGGAGTAATTTTGGGTCAGATTAATTTGGAAGAAGAGTGATTTGGAGAAAGAGTAATTTAAAGGAAGAGTAATTTGGAGGAAGAGTAATTTGAATGAAGAGTAGTTTGGAGGAAGAGTTATTTGAAGGAAGAACAATTTGGAGGGAGAGTAATATGGAGGAAGAGTAATTTGGAGGAAGAGTGAATAGGTGGAAGAGTAAATAGGAAGAATATTAAATAGGAAGAAGAGTAAATAGGAGAGAGAGAGAGAGAGAATAATGGAGAAACCTCGTTGGTTCGATGGTATTGGAAAGTGTTTCTAGGTTTATCGACAGGGTTGTCCTTTGATAATGAGATTTGCTAACATGTGAGATGCACATGTCACTTTGAGGTGCAGTTCGTTACAGTACATAAATGTCCACCATTATGGCAACTTTTCACCATTTCTTGATTTTTTAAGACACAAATCCACCAAGCTGCAAAGACTTTGACATTAATTCCAAAACATTTCCCATTTTTCATTACGACCAAATTGAACACAAGCAAAAGTTAATTGGAATAGGAGAAAATGTCATGACATTTTTGCACAGTTTTCTACAGCCAACGAAAAATTTCTGCTGCCTCCAGCCGTTAATTTTAGAAATGGATTTAATTAGCTTAGAATTAAGATGATTGT
>JASCZW010017149.1:0-17516 GCA_034211315.2 Aedes japonicus | reverse complement strand
TGTATTTTTTTATTATCTTATTTTTTATATTCTTTTTAAGTTTCACTTATGGAATACTGCAAAAAGAAGGAGTTTTAATTAAAGAAAAACAAATCAATTTGTGTTGAAAAAAAAAAAACAGTGACAAAATAAAGTGTCCACTACATTTAGGCTACAGAAAAAATAAATTAAAGTAAAATAAAAGCATTTCAATAATTGATGTGTCCTCCTTTGGCCTTCAGGACCTCCTGCAGGCGCTTCGACATGCTCTCGACCAGGTTCTTTAGGTGCTGTGGAGCTAGCTCTTCCCAGGCGCGCTCCAGGGCTTCAAAATAGTTAGTTTTATTGGTAACACCAGTTTTGTCAACCCTGGCATCGAGAATCGCCCACAAATTCTCGATGGGATTGAGGTCCGGGCCTTGTGGAGGCCATTCCAGCGGTTTGATCCGACAAGACCGGAAGAAAGACTTGGTCTTTTTGGCAGTATGCTTCGGGTCGTTGTCCTGCTGGAATACGAACTTCTCTTCAAGGCCCGTCTGGTTCAGCGAAACCTCCAGATTTTCTCGCAGGATATTGATGTAAGAATCTGCCGTCATTATCCCGTCGATTTTCACAATGGTTCCCACTCTACCCCACGAAAAACACCCCAGACCATCACATTTCTCCTCCATGCTTCATCGTGCCTTGGATGTGGCGCTTCTGAAGCTCCTCTCCCTGATCTGCACCAAACACGAACCCGCCGCTTTCGGTTAAACAGCCCGAATTTTGATTCGTCCGTCCAGAGAACCGTTTTCCAGAACTCTAGGGGTTTATCAGCATGCTTCTTAGCAAACTTAAGCCGTTTGGCTTTGCTTTGCCTTGCTGATAAATGGGCGCGAAGACGGCGACGGACAGTTCGACCGGAAACTGATAACTGAAGGATTTCCTGGATCTCGCGGACAGTTACCTTCCGGGTTCTTCTTGACTTCGCGCATGATCTTGGTGTCCGTTCTCGCATCCGTTTTCCGCTTCCTGCCTCTGCCAGGGCGATCTACCACTGATCCAAACTTTTTAAGCTTCAGAAGAATTTTGCCAACCGCTGCCTTACTGATACTGTACTTCTGAGCGACAACCCGGTGCGATTTATCGTTTTGCACATCATGAACGACCAATTTTCGGATACACAAGGGAATTGCTTTCGAAAGCACTGCGTTCTCCATTTTTTTCAATTGAATCAAATGCGATCACGTATACAAATGCACGAGGTTGAGCCGTTTGCTTCAAAATATGTCAAAATATCTGTACTGAGCCAGTTGGCTGTAGATTGCTGGACCGAAGGTTAGTTTCTTCGCCGTTCTAACGGCTGTTAAAAGGGGCCAGTGTGGTGGCCTATCAATTTACAAACTTTCTTGCTATTTTCGCTCTTTCACTAGAGCGCAAAACTAGCACGGATTCACTCAGCACTATTTGGAGGAATTTTGTATCACACCGAATGTCTTCTCTCCACCTTTAGTAGTAAAGTTCGCGGACGAGCAGTTGAACAGTTTCGGACCTTGATCAGAAAACAGATTTGGGTTTGGTGCGCACAGTCGACCGTGTCGGTTCGTAATGGGAGATGTATTTGGACTGACTCGGTGGTATCACTCGGCGATCTATTTACCTCTTGCACAGACAATAATCTTCGAATTCAAACAATTGCACAGATCGGGCGGCTACCTACACTACATGAGAATTGTATTTGAATCTGAGTTAACTCGCTCTCCCTCTCATCTGTGTTATCAGTGTTCGGAAATCACCTACATGAATGTTTGCAATAGTTCTGTATATAAGCTGTAGCTTAAGGGTAGTTTAAGTATTTTTTGTCTGTACATAGTTCTTAATCATAGTTTTTTAGCCTCAACAAAATCAAAACATAAAAAATCGAGGGGTCTTTCAATGGAAATTTATCGAAAACATATCGATTTTTGAAGTGGGCACTTTATTTCGTCACTGTTTTTTTCAACACAAATAGATTTTTTTTTAAGTAAAACTCCTTTTTTCAGTATTCCATAAGTGAAACTTAAAAAGAATATAAAAAATAAAATAAGAAAAAAACTACACTGTGTTATCTTTAATTTGAACCAAGTAAATGAGAGAAATTGAAAAAAACGAAGAGGTGGGCACTTTATGTTGCCTATCAGTGTAACTTTCCATAGTAGTGGAATAATCTGAAAAACGGTTTGATCAGGATTCTATTGTTGTTTGTGATCATCGAGCTCCTGTATGAAGGGCCAAAAACGTTTGTGTGGGCCCGTAAGCAGAGACACTTACGTGAAACCCGCGAATATAGGGAAGAGAATCTCCTTCCAAAAGCAAGTTCACACCCACAGCATTAGAGTCGAGCCCTCGATTGACAGAATAAACCCAATAGATGGGGTCGAAGAGCCCGCCCTCGTTCCGCAAAATATTAACAATAAGGAGAAGGTAGTCCCATGGTCCCTATCCAAATCGTTCCACTTAGGTGCCCTGATGGTCCCACCTTTTCCCCGATGTATATTATGTCGTGGATATTCAGTATATTTTGTAGTGGTCATTTGATTGCTTACCTTGTGTTAGAAAATTTGTCTGAAAGTAAAATTGGTTAGGGTTTATACCGTACTTTACTGTGTTGTCTCGGTGTTTCTGTGGGTCCGTGTTTCCTTGGGTCTGTTTACTCAATTCCATCTTGTTTGGTTATAGAAGACAAGAAACTTTTTACAACGTGCTACATTTAGGAATATCAGGGCAATGATCATTATAAGCTGCCCATTTGGTTCAGGCCCTTTTGAACGTTGATGGGGCAGCCGATTCACACATGAAATCTGCCCGACCAACTCGGCCGAACGCGCCCATACCCCTTTCTAAACCTAAGGGCAGGGATGACATGAGGAGTTTTCAATTCGAGTAAAATATAAAGTCTTCTGTAATTTTCACCTCGTGCTATTTCTTTTTTCGACCATAATTTTCAATATTTTTCTATGCTCCAATTATGTGCGTGGAAAACAATTGAAAGTTACAAAATTTTATTAACTGTGTATATTTTCCTCACCTCGTTGCACCCTTCCTAATAATTTGAAAGATTCCGAAGCAATCCTAGTCTTGGTGGAATCCATCGGCTAAGAGTCAACCGGATAAATTTATACAAAAAAAAATCAGTTGCGTATCCTTCTTTTATCGTGGTCATCCATTTCCGTAATGGAAAACCTACCGAAGCTGACACTGCGGTTTGTTCGGCCGGAAAGAATACGCGGTTGGGAGGAAAAATATTAACGTTGAGCACGATGAAGCACTCGATGACTCGTGTCGTAAATAAAGTTGATTGAATCTCTTTCCCATCGACTTTCTGTTGATGCAGTGAATTTCTTTCCTTCTCTTCATGGCAATTCATGGCATGGGCGGATTATGAATAATAATTATTTACAAACGATGGCTTCTGAAAGCCGTTGGTGTTAATCAACGTGGTTAGCATATCCTGAAATACAATTCTCCAGTCATTGGACCGTAAAACCACTGTTCGCTGTGTTAATTTGCCCTTCTCCGTATTAATCCTCTCAAACCACAAAGCTGTTATCAAACGATTTGATTTTGAATTGAACCATTAATTCACACCCAACCCCAACTCTTTTTACAAATCTGAGAGATCAATCTGTCGATACATTAAACCGCAATCACTAGTCATTTAAATTGAATGCTGTGGAAAACTTATATTCACGAAGGCATCATTAGTTCTGAACACAGTTTTCCTTTTCATTGGTCACAAATTGCTGACACCTTGTTCCAACTCCTTAAATAAAGCATATAGTTTCTGCGCGTAATAATGATATTCCTCTAATCTGGTATTCATTAACGTGAAATGTGATCGGCCCCAGTTCTGAAGCAATTACTGCCACAATGCTAATTTCCATTCTTTCTCCATTCGGTTTCTCCCCCCCCTCTTACAGGCAGTCCGAAGGCATGTGACTGAACTCTCAACCATGATGCGTACCAAAATAACGAAACCATTCTACGGCGACCCGTTGGAAATGTGGCTGTGGTCGGCAACGAAACCAATCAATTATTTCAAATTTGCAAATCACGCCGCAAGTGACTATCGATCCGGCATCGGGTTACCGCGGGTGAGGGTGAACCTTACGGCAGCGCCGATGGAGGCCACGATATCCGTCGAAGGTGACCACCACGAAACCGACGACACCATACTCGGAGGTGGAACCACGCTCAACAATTACTGGGCTCTATTGGCCATTGTGCTTGTGTTTGGAACCGCGGCCGGAAACATTCTCGTCTGTTTGGCAATCGCCTGGGAGCGCCGGCTGCAGAACGTAACCAACTACTTCCTGATGTCGCTGGCCATCACCGACCTCATGGTGGCGCTCTCGGTGATGCCACTCGGAATTTTGACGCTAGTCAGAGGTAAGTACTCGGTGAAAACTTTTGCAATAGCATAAGCCAGATTCGTTTGTTTGTTGGTTCGTTTGTTCCCGTGTAACTCGTTTATTTTGTTTGCATTCTCTGACGATGACAGTTCTCATTTGCAATTCAAATAACATCCCAAAAATGGCCATAGAGCCGAGTTAGTCTGGTATTTGCTATTTGAATAAAATCAGTTTCAGTGTATCCATGGGTCCGCCCCGGCCTTGCAGGGAATCCCCTGAAATGGGAAAGAGGAAACCATTTCTCCGAACCATAGCAGATTTTATTCGAATGATCTATTCACATGCAAAACGTGGGACAGCCACGAGGCTCGACTTGTTGAAAACCATTTCGTTATGCTAAACTTACCGTGGTTAGGAGGGGAGGGGGGGTTCATAATCCATTCAGGTTATGGGAGGATGTATGGGGTTTTCGTCCCTACAATTAAATTTTAAGCATTTTATGCAATCATTCAGGTATATTCGGTACTCGGCACTGTCATTTGGGTCAGCCAATGAAAATGAATAAAATTTTGCAAGGCGTTATTTTTCAACGCAGCTTTCGAAACTAAATCGAACTGATAGAAACAAGTTAAAAACAACAAAACTATAGGGAAGCATTTTCAATGATTACCGAAACGACGGTGGCATGGCATGAAAACGCTTCCGTTTACAAACTCCTTAGCCAAGACTGTAAGCTCTTCTGTTATTTTATGTTTACTAACATATGTAACATAAGTCCTGGGAAAAATTCAAAAGCATGGTACTTGAAATCAAACAATCGGATTTTAAAATGCTCTTCAGGGTCTTTTATTCTATTAATAAATTGTTGAAAAATATATTTACAGTACGCTGAATGGACCATTATCTTCGTGTACGGCGAACATGTTGAATCAGGTTCTGGACGGTGTCTATGTCTATTTCTTTCATCTTCCGCTTGATTCGATTAACCAATTGTTGCTCATTGTTAGCTTCCCAGCCATTGCACTATGGTCCAAAATACGAATTTACGAGGAAACATGCTCCCAGCGCCTAAACTTGAAACTTTACAGCAAAGTGATGTTCTACAACATGGTTTGTTTTACTAAGACCCATTTTGTGATGTTAATTAAAATTAGGGTGGTCCCCATTTTCATAGAATTACAAAAACTAACTTTTTTATTTGCAGAAGTAGACGTTTACATTGTTGCGCAAAGTTGTAGCGCAAAAAATTTTATGGAATTTTCATATATAAAATTTTTTGTAGCTTGAAAATTGATCGATTTAGAGCAATTTTCCCTCATCAACTTTGGGTATACCAGAAAAAAATGTTTTTTTTTGCCCTAACTTTTTTATTTCAATTCCCGCCGTAAAGTTGTGTTGGGACGAGTTTTACAACTTATAAAGACGCGTACTTTGAAATACAAATCTTGCCGCTAGTTTCAACCAATCATTAGTTGTTGAAGTTTTTCTACAAAAAATACGCCTTTTTCAAATGTTGATTTCCATGATTGGGGCAAACACAAAAAAAATCAAAGACGTTGTTTCAAAGAAAATAATTATATTGATTAACACATGTGAAAACTAGACGTATATGTTATTTCTGTATGCCCTGATCATAGAAATTACATTTGAATATGGCGATGGTTTTTATAGAGAAAACTTCAATAACTATTGATTGGTTGAAGCTAACGGCAAAATTAATATTTAAAAATACGCGTCTTTGATAGCTCTACAACTCATCCGAACAAAATTTTACGATGGAAATTGAAATAAAAAGTCTAGGGCAAAAAACATTTTTTTCTGGTATACCCAGGATAGTTTTCTAAATCGATCAATTTATAAGCTACACCTTATATATGAAAATCTAGAATTTTTGCGCTACAACTTTGCGCAGAATGTAAACGTCTGCTTCTAAATCAGGTCAGTTCTTAATTTTAATTAACATCACAAAATGGGTCTTAGTAAAACAAACCATGTTGTAGAACATCACTTTGCTGTTAAGTTTCAAGTTTAGGCGCTGGGAGCATGTTTCCTCGTAAATTCGTAATCTGGACCATAGTGCATTGTCGTACACTATAAAGGGTGTCCACGATGAAATTGCCACACTATGAAATTGCTCTAACTTTTTAACCGTTGGTAAAATTTAATGAAAATTTAGGTGGATTTAGTTCATAGTGCATTATTTACATCCTGCAAGTTTTAAAGTCCTGTGATCAAAACTCGCGGAAATGGCGTCGAAAGAACAGCTCGTGCGTGATAAAATCTTGCGCATTCATCACGAGAACAAAGATCTCTCGCATCGTTCCATCGCTAAAACGTTGGGAATCGCGAATTCCACGGTGTCGCGAGTGATTAAGCGGTTCGAGGAACGGTTGACCACCGATCGGAAGCCCAGAAGTGAAGGAAAAAGTATTCCGTACAACACCAAAAATCACAACCGCGTAGTTGGGGCCTTCAACCGAAATCCGAACGCTTCCGTTCGGGATGTGGCTAAGAAGCTGCACCTAAGCCGAAGTTTTGTCCAGAAGGCCAAAACTAAGGCTGGGCTTCGAACGTTCAAGGTACAAAAGGCCCTAATCGCAGAACGAATAAGTCCGCCAAAACCCGTGCCAGGAAGTTGTACCTCAACATGCTGACGAAAGTTGAATGCTGCATCATGGACGACGAAACATATGTGAAGGCCGACTTCAAACAGATCCCCGGAAACCTTTTTTTCACGGCCAAGGATAAGTTCAGCGTTCCGGAGCATGTCCGCACTCAGAAGATGTCCAAATTCGCGAAGAAATTCCTGGTTTGGCAAGCCATTTGCACGTGCGGGAAGCGGAGTGCACCTTTCGTGACCCAGGACACGATGAACGGACAGGTGTACATAAAGAGTGCCTCCAGAAGCGGCTGCTTCCTCTCCTGAAGGCCCACAACGTCCCAACAATCTTCTGGCCGGATTTGGCCTCATGCCACTACCCAAGGACGTGCTGAAGTGGTATGCGGACAATAAGGTCAATTTCGTGCCGAAAATGTTCAACCCTCCCAACACTCCGGAGCTCCGCCCCATCGAGAAGTACTGGGCGATTATGAAGCAGCACCTTCTTAAACGACCTAAGGTAGTGAAGACAGTCGAGGAACTGAAGAAAGTATGGGTTTACATAAAACGGTTGATTCACAGGTTGTGCAGAATCTTATGGCCGGGGTTAAGGCCAAGGTGCGGGCATTTGCGTATGGACTGTAAATAAAATACGAGTAAAATGGTAAAATGAAGTTTAATAGTTATTTCTCAATCCCTGAAAATTTGATGGCAATCGGATGAAAACTCGAATTTTGCGAATCAATTTTGTGTGTGCAATTTCATCGTGGACACCTTTTACGTCTGAGAACACTCCAAAAAATTTCAATTGGACGAGCCTCGAGGCACGTTAGGTGGATTTTTCCTTCTTCGGTACAAATGGTATGTTTTGCTCAGTTAGCCAATCTAATGTTTTTTCGCGTAATGACAGCTTGCGAGATCCGACCAAAACATGATTTCGTCGTCAGCGTGATATTTGTTGATGAATTGCTTCAATTTCGGCAAGCATGGGCTGATATACACGTCAGAATTGACAGCTTTGGCCTTGTTTGGGCGTATCAAAGGCGCCGAGATACCCTTCGATGACATGGCTGCCAACTAGGGTGTCCCAAAATGATTTTTTTTATAATAAAAACCTGGGGGCTCACCTTTCAAATGATAGCTAAGGGTGTAACAACAATACTTTTTTATGGCGACGATATTGTGAAATGCTGTTTAGAGGTCGCTTATTTAAGTTTTTTGAAAAAAGTCCCATTTTCTTACCAAAATTCAAAAAAATATTTCTAGTTAATAAAAATCTAACAAAAACTATGCCTTTTATATTTTAAGCAAATTGCTCATGGCCCAAACTATAAGAGAAAACAATGTCACGGATTCGAGTCAGTTATTTCGTCACAGTTGTTAAAATTATGGAAAACGATGATTATATAACTAATTTACAATATTTACGCATATAAGAGTGTACCCAACATAATATAATATAAAGATATTATAAAGTTAATACAAAAAAGAGATGACAAACAAATTTGCTGAAGGAAGCAATGGCCTATCTTCAAAGCTTGCTAAGATATTCAAAATTTGCTGAATTAATGGAATACACAGTTTTAGAAGTTTTGAATTTTCTTGTATTTGCTGAAATAGTTTATGTATACTAAAATAATAAAAATAGTTACTATCTAACGTTGTTAAATATTGCACGACAGAGGTCTTGAGGGAATTATATTGTAGCTTTCTATTTTTAGCTACCGCCAATATCGTTTCATGTTTTTCAGGATCAGAAGTTGGACCATTCTCGTTCAAGTCTCCTGCCAATCCTAGAGCGCGTTCTGCTGGGTCATTTATCACGCACAAACTATTGCATTTTTGTCTGAGTTGCATGTACTCAACGTTGCTGCTCCAATTTGAAGGATCTTCTTTAAGCAAGATGTCGGGATTTACATTGAAAATTTTGAAAAATATGAATGACTGATTGCTAATAAAATCTTGTAATTTCGAATTGAGATTGAAATTTTAAACTCTTTTCATATTTTTACCATCACTTTTTTTGAAAAGTTAGCGAGCATTTTATTCTTCACGTTGTTGTCGACTGTATCGTCGAAAAGCGCCAAGCAAACATTGATTTCCGACAAATACCACAAGTGACTTGTGATTTTTTTGTATGTAGTCTGACTGATTTCCTCATCACCGTAGGTCCTCAAACTTTCAACAAATTTCAAATCATTTGATGGCGCAGACGTCGCTGATGGTGCGTTGTATCACCCTTTTAAGTATATTTGCACTACGAAAAGTACGAAACGCAGCAGATTAGTTTCATAATCTGAATCCACAGTAAATTGGGATCGGAACAGGTACATTTTTAGTCCATATATGGCTTTTGCCATCCATCTCGCGTGATGAAGTGCACCTGGCCGTCGAAACTTCGTGAAAAATTTGTCCCCAAGACAAAGCTAGCTGAAGAAGTTCGGCGTAGTCTTCTTGTATAAACTTCTGACGTACCGTATCCTTGAAAAATGAGAGAAGATCCACTTTCTCAGTTCCATTCACTACTTCTGAGAATTACAAAAAATAAATACATTACTAGAAACTTATAAATAAAGCATTAAGTCCTATACCTTCGGGAAGTTCGGTATAGTTGCTCGTGTCTATCTTGTCCCATTCGTTTCGGAATAGTTTGAACAAAGCGTTATCTGGTGAAGACGTTGCTTGTTTGAAGCATGAATTGTAGGCAGCCATAAGAACCAACTCGTAAATGTGATGCATACACGGTAAGTCCAGCAAATTTCGTTTTAGCAAACCATCAGGTATGACCGCGGCTCCATTTTTTTCGCCAGAATTGACACGTGTGGTGTCGTAACATTTTCCGATTAAGATTTCATCCAAATCCCGGAGCTTCAGGCTTGCAAATACTGCTTCCGCTACTAATTTCCCCGTTCCAGACTGAAGGAAAATGCTGTTTATTATTTGTTCATCAAAATCCGAACCTGTCACTACAATAGCGAGTTTTTCGGTTTTCCTTCGTTTGAACATCATTTGCTTCGAGTCAAAATGAACAACCAAAGCTTTGTCTTTTGGAAAATTGTTTTTGATGTTTTCCGAAATTTGCTTGCGGGCCTTGAAAAGAAAGAAAGCCATCAATAATGAAAAAAAGGAAGTATTTGTAAATAATTTAAAACCTTACTTCTTTACGTTTCCGATGCACTGTTGACTAACTTAAACTCAAACTCTGCAGATTGGCATCAATTGCAACTGATGTTGCAGCAAGTATGCCAACTGCTCCACGATTTGATAAACAATTTCGGTCCCTATTTTCGACGACAGCGTTGTTGAGTAATTTAATTCTTCTGCTACGGCGTTGATTTTCGGAAACTTGTCCAGCTGATTCGCGCTTCAATATTGAGGTAGTGTTTCTTTCTACTGCTTTACCAATTTTCTTGGATACCTTTTTGTCACAATGCTGGCAGCTTCCCGAACTTGATAAATTTACCGGGATCTTGACCGGTATTCTGACTACCATCTGCTGCCTCCAAAACTCTGCACGAGTGGTATTCTCCTCAGAAATCATAGTGCTGTTCGATATATGACACACAAATGTTGAAAAAGGTTTTCAACCGCGTCTTAAATGCATTGCGATCATGAACCGCTTTCGAATGTTGCAAACTGTAATTACGTTTCATTCGGTCCCAAACTGCCACGAGCTTAGAAATTCGTCTAACCACGTTACGTTTAAGTTGATGTGGTAGGCCAGCATGATCCCACACAGCAATCACTTCTGTAGCCACGTTTTGAACACTCTTCCCGATTGTCTGTTTGCCATTCTCACGACAGAATCGGAAATATCCTATGACTTCTGATTCAGATGGTAGATGGTCTTTTGAAATTTTTCTTATTGCGGCACCGGTGAAAAGATCCGACAACAATTTGATACTCCGAGTCATTATTTAAACAGCCACAGTAACGAGAACAAGAATATACTAGATAACAGTCTATTGCTACCGTGCGTGTTACTACTTCTAATACAACTGAACAACTGTTGCATAGCAACCGTAGCATGCGAGTTTGTAAACAGCCATGTCAGCTTCATCAAACAGAACGCGCCAACTAAGATTTCTAGGAGAATCGATCAATAAAGGTAACTCATTTTACACTCACCATATCAAAACAATGAGGCTACTGTCATATTCTCTTTATTCATATTGAAGAACTTTTATTGTTAGTCATTCAAGTTTAAACTTGGCTTTTAATATAACACTGATACGCAGTTTTATCAAAGTAATGCCTTGTTCAGACTACGGAGTTGTAACATCATACAAGGCTATCTTGATGACGTTTTTCGTGTTGATAGTTTTTATAACACCCCTTGTATTATGTTACAACCCCGTAGTCTGGACAAGGCATAAGGTGTTCTTGTCATAGCAGCCGTTTTACTTTACTTAAATCCTTTGAATGAGTAATGGATTCTGAACAGAAAGCTTTCAGTAAATCCAGTAAATTTCGAATATCTCTTCAAGCTTTGCAGATAGACCGATGGTTTTTCGGCATATTTGTTTGTCATAAATTTTCGCATCTTTCATTTGTATTAACTTCATAATAGCATTATTTTGGGAACACTTTTTATATGAGTGAATATTGGAAATTATATAATCATCGTTTTTCAAAATGATAACAATAGTGACGAAATAACTGACTCGAACCCAACCGTGGCATTGTTTTCTATTATAGTTTGGGCCATACACAATTTTTTGAAAATATAAACGGTATAGTCTTTGTTAGATTTTTATTAACTGGAAATATTTTTTGATTTTTGATAAGAAAATGGGGCTTTTTCAAAAACTTAAATTAGCGACCTCTAAACAGCATTTCACACCATCGTCGCCATAGAAAAGTTTTGTTGTTACACCCAAACCCAAAGTCATTCTGCGCATATTTTCCCTCGAGCAAAAACGGTTCGACTCGACTGATATAAGAGAGCAACCTGTTCGTTCCCCAGCTGCTGCTACATCAGAGATGGAGGATTATTTGCCATCCAAACGGTGAAGAAACGTAAAAAAATCGTTCCCGACTGCGATATTTATAGACCTCATCCACACTGATTTCGACGGGGTTTTTGTTCAGTTTTTGCTTCGTCCGTTGTCTGCCGCCACCACGGGATGAGGAAAACTGCGACCTGAAACTAAGAAAGAAAAAAAGAAATCATCAACAACGAACCGACTGTTGTTTGTGTCCACGCGCCAACCCATTGCTGAAGAGGAAAATACGCCTAATTTGAATATTAATCACCCCACACAACGCGAGAATGCGCCATGTGGTGAGTACTCGGTTTACACGGCGCGGATGTTTTCGTTGCCCGATGGTTTGCATTTCAAGAAAGTCGTCACGGCGTTGTTTGCGAATGCGAATATCCAACCAAACGCAACCACCAGTCAAACGGCACAACATCAGACACAATCGCGCCCATGAACCCAACTTCGGCGAGGCATAAAAAGACTCACTTCCATCATCGTCCGTCGTCGGGGAAATGATGATGCTCGTTTGAATCCAGTGGCACCAGAACGTTTTCAGTTGAAGAACGTTTTCAGTTGGTGTGGAAGTAAAAACGAATGTGACCTCAGCCGTTTGAACGTGTGGCCTTATGTTGTTGAATTATCTGGGAGAGAGAGATGAGTCAGATAAAACACGGCTAGGGACTCCGGTAAATGACGTTTAAAGCGGTCAAGGTTCACCGACTCGCCGGTGCTGTCGCGATAAATGCTGAGAGATGATGGTGATGGCGATGGCGGGGACACTGATGAGGACAATAATGTAATCTATTTATGAACTTTGAGAATGTTTTGGTTTGCTTGTTGTTGTTGAAAGGGAATTTATGAACAGCTTCATTCTGGTTGGTTGATTCAGTAGAGGTGATGGGGGGAATGTTAGTTTGGGCAATGTTGACTATTCTTGGTAATCGATTTTCAAGCATCTAATTCTACATATTGTTTCTTCACTTCACTGAACAAGATTTTTAAAAGATTTAATCATATCAAGAACTGCAAGATGAAGTCAGATAAATACGAATGTTTTACACAAAAAGGGATCTGTACTTCAATTTTTGTTTTCATGCCACAACTAGTGATCCTTATAGTAATAATCCTCATACTATGAGGATCACTAGCCACAACTAGAGGTGGTGTGACAACTGGAGGTGGTAAATTTGGCAATGTCTTATACATCTTCAGTTAAGATTTTGCATCGAAATGTTTTAATTTGGAAATCACCTCTACCAGAAATAGTTCATTTTATGTGGAGATCCGATGCGAAAAAAAGACATGAAACCTGTAAGATCTTGAAGCTAACAAAACTTGCAATGCCCATGTCTTAACAAAAAAAAAACATTGTTTTCGATAGATAGCATTTCACTTTTTCTAAACTAGATATCAACTACCCAGTCCGAATGTCGCCCACGCACAAGTCCAATCACTACACCGCTGACAACAAAACAACCACGCTGTTCATGAGCGGTACCATATATCGCGTTCTCGTACCGCTGACCAAATAATGCGCCCACCCGTCAGCAACTGTTGAACTGTATGATACTGTTGTCAGAGTTGCCAGAATTCCTTTTCGAATTTTTCATCGACATGTTTTTCGGTATTCAAATTTTATATAGACGAATCCATGTTGAAAAAATAAGAAGACACCGAATGGTGATAAATCTGACAGCTCCCATGTTAAAATAAAGGACGAACATTTCAAAATGCTTCCAATAAATTCAAATGAAATTTTAATTAGAAGCGTTTCGTTGTATGCCCGCATAACACTCAGCGAAATAATCTTTAGATATTCATAAGATTGCATTATGATTATTTGCTATAGGAATTCAGTATGAATTTCATAAATTTATCTTATGAAATATAATGTGTTGAAAAAATAAAAATATGGAGAAACCTGGATTCGAACCTTGGACTTGAGGTTGTAGGTCCAGTGACTTGCCCACTAGTATATATCAACACTTGTAATCAGGAAAGTTTCAAGGCGTATAAGAACAACGTCGTGTGAAACAAAATCCATTCATAAGTTAGCCTTATGAAATTCCAAAGCATTGTTCATAAGTTGAACCTTATGAAATTCTCAAGATTATTTGGCTGAGTGAATGAAAAACAATTTGCTATATAGTCAAAACTATATTTCGAATGTAAGATATATTATCACATTTTGTGTTATTGTTCTCGAATAGTTTGATCTCATGTTCACCATACAACCTCCACAATAACATATATTGTTAATGTATGCCATATTCATGGAAAGGTTTTTTTATTGTCTGTACTTGGTCTGGATTATATACCAACTATTTGGCATAGAGTATAGCAAAAAGTTTGTTCGTAAAAATTGCAATTTTTTTATGGTAACCTAACTTAACCACCTATTCAGCATACTGTTATTTGGCCTTTTACCATCTGACATATTGTTAGAATTATATACACACAAAGAATAATGATTATTAGAATTAAAAAAATCATTGCCAGAATTGAAAAGTTGCGTTGGTTCTTTTTCGTAGAAAGCAGTTTGCTTTCAAAACAAAAACCTAAAAACCGTTAAGGGGGGATATACAGTTAGAACAAGAAAAAAAACTCGTTTTTGAAAAAAATTCGGGAGGAAGTTTTGACTCAAATAAATCGAAACTTTTTTATAATTATAAGTGTATCCATGTAGTATACAAAAATATTTTTTTCAAATTTTTTCAACAAAATGGCGGCCGTTAGAGTACGTTGAAAAAGTCGTTGTATTTTGCTTGTGCCGGTTCTCCTGGTCACAGTTTCGATCTGAAACCTCCTAAGCAAAAAAAAAATTAATTGCATTTACAGTTAGTAGATAAATTGAAAAAAAAGTAAACAAAAAAATTTGCACTTTTGGCGTAACTTTTTTGAAAAAGTCCACATTTTTTCCGCCATTTTATCACATTTTTCCGTATTTAATATTAAAATATTACAAAAAATTTTAATTTATATAGAAGGTAATACCATAGACTAACTCTAAGACCAGTAGGTCCCATACAAAAACGATTGTTTTCTTGGCTCAGTCAGTACTAGAACATCGGTCCCAATGAACACACTCTCACACTCTCAAATATTCTGTCAAAATAACATAGCAAATCAAAACAAAGGCGCAAATATGTATAACAAGGTGCTGGCTTCAAGGTGTAATTCGGGCCAAGGGGTTCTACAACAGTGAACCAATTTCAAATCGCTAGTTGCATATTGATTGTTGGTAATACTATAATAAAGAAATCCTATACGTTTCATCTTAATCGAATAATTAGTTTTCGAGCTATCACCGGCATAAACTCCGAAAATGCTGTTTTGAGAAAATCGCGTTGAAAGTTTTAATTATCGGTCTGCGCACAAAGAAGGCTTCTTCGAAAAACGAATTTCATAAAAAGGGTTTCAGAAGCATATTCTACGGGAATTTTATTAACTTTTTAGGCAAAAAATTGAAATTTTTGGTCTTAGTTCAAAATTTTCCTGCTCTGTACATTTAAAAGTTGAAATTTTCAAAACACATTGAAGAACTGTCAAATCGAAACCATGGTATCGTTGAAAATGAAAGCAAATTATTTTTAGTTCAAAATGAACGTATAACCAGAAAGTGTCGAGCAAATTGAACAAAAAAAATGTTTTATTATAAAGAGGATTTTTTCAGATGAATTGGAGAACTGTAAAATCGACAACGGGGCATCATTGAAAGTGCACGCAAATTATATTTATTTAAAAAAGAACTTACAAACAAAAAGTGCCAGTCAATTAAAATAAAAGTATGTTTGAAATAATGAATAGTTTTAACAAGAAAAGGTTTTTTTTAGATAAATATTTATAACTTTCAAGGAGAAAGCTCTTTATTTGAAAATCAGTTGTATATCAACTAAGTCAGATATATTTAATAAAACATGTTTCTTGTTTAGAAAATAAATCTTTATTTTAATCAATTATATAGAGCTTAGAACGGATTCAGCCCTCAAGGCCCTATTTCTATTACGGAGTTTTTTTTTCAGGAGGTTAACACTGAACTTTTCTTTGGAATGTTTTTTCTAATAATTCCCAAGAATTTTTGAATCGTTTCTATTACTGTTTTTATAATATTTCCTTAGTTTTTTAATTTCCTGATGCATTTTGATCTTTTTATCACTTCATTTTATATATCCTAATCATTGTTAATTATTAATTCACCAACATAGAGTATGATTTAAATAAGGTTTCGGGGGGATTAATACGTTCCCAGCCCTATCACAGATAAGAAAATGAAAACATTTATTCAAATCCATCCTTACAAGTTTATTATACACTTAACAGAAGTATTTTTTCAGTTTAGCATAGTATTTACCATTATTCAAAAAGTATAAATGTATCGGAGGGCCATCAAAAACATCGGGTTCCAACAATTTGAAACGATCAGTTCTTTTTCCTACTTCGTAGGTGATTGTTGGTTCATAGTTGTCAACTATAAGGGTAAATATCGTAACAATAACGGAAACGGTCGTCAACAACAAAGGAAATGGTCCAGCAATGGTTTGTCATTATGCGGGTTATGGAAGAAAAATCCAAGTCCATCATTCAACAAAACAACAACAACATCGCTTGTAACCAAGATTAGATTTGAATTTATTAGGAGCATTTTAAAATGTTCGTCCTATACTTTAACATGGAAGCTGTCATATCTATCACAATTCGGCGTTTGTTTTCTTTTTTAAACCTTGATTTGTCAATTTAACTTTAGTGATCGAATGGTGCTGAATAGATAGATGGAGACGAGGAATATGCAAGAAGCCATTAAATCGAGTCTGTCATTGGGGAACCTCCATTAATTACGTCACGCAAAAAATGACTTGTTCTAACCCCCCCCCCTCCCCCCTTTTCACGTTTTTTGTATGGACCATCAATTTTTTTTTGTAGGGATCGTCACGTTTTCCCAAACCCCTCCCCCCTCCGCCCTTACTGCGTGACATAATTAATGGACCTTCCCTTATTCACTACTATGTGATATTCGCCGTTCGTGTATGCGGGGCTGAACAAGTTGAAAATGTATGGGATTTTTAGAATTTACATTAGAATAAGAAATTATGATTCAGAAATTTTATTGTGATGGTTCCTGGAATTATAGAATATGTCCTCGGTGGGGTTGTTGACGTAGACTACGACTTACGTCATGGGTAGGGTGCAAGGGTTGGATCGCTTCTCCTTCTCCTGAGTGTGTGTGTGTGTGTGTGTGTGTGTGTGTGTGTGTGTGTGTGTGTGTGTGTGTGTGTGTGCATTGCAAGGTTCTGCGAGCTCTTGTTATGTGCCGTTGTGTTCACTGATCACAAATTGTTATTTTCTGCTGATGGCAATGTTAATTGGAAAGGTTGTTGGTTTCGCATTTTTTAAGTTCAACAGACAAAAGTGTTCCTCAGTGTGCCACACATGTGGTATGGATTGAAAACTGAAGTGCCGAAGACCGAAAGACAACGTGCTTGCACTCTGTTCTAAGCGACTTTCTCTTGGTAAATCTGAAAATAAACGACCGTCATGAAATATTGTTACAAATTAAATGCTTATAACTTCTTTAATGCTCGATAGATT
>JASCZW010017148.1:0-17507 GCA_034211315.2 Aedes japonicus | reverse complement strand
GAAATTGATGAACTTCCGATGAATTCTATACTAGAAATCTGGTTTTGACAAAGCGATATCTGCCGGTTTTTGGTGCTGGCAACTGTTACTCATTGTTGATGTTCAATTCATCTCGTGCTTCGTTGCTTCGGAACCCCAAAGGCCCGCGCCGTTCCAACTAGCAGGAGCTACTACTAATGGAGGCGGGTGATGCGGCGGCGGGTTGCAACATACCTATCAGCTGTTGTTGTCGTCGTCGGTTGGTTGATCACTGTGCAACAATGCCACTGCTTTGCGTTGCGTTGGATGTTTGGGCGGTCAGTCACAGATCTTCGGGCGGAGTGGACATGAAAAAAGAAGATGCTCCTCCATCGTCGTCATGCAGCAAGAAAAAAAAACCATGAGTGAGAGCGATTTGTTTTCATTCGCACGCCCATCGAGTCGGAACGCTATAAACAGTACGGTTCGGTGGGCGGTTGTGGTTGTGTGCGGGCCAGGTTCACTTTTACTGCTACTGCAGCATATTGCTGGAATGTTGCACCAACTTGCTAATATGAAATCGTTTGTATTTGTTTTGAATTTTGATCCGAAGGTACTCCAATTTAAAAAAGCTGGTTCAATGATCATTGAAAAAGTTTGTGATAGATGAATTTTCTGGAATTTTGAATACTCCAACGAGTGTCTAATTTTATACACGCACCTAACCGCCACCGCCCCACCTGCCGTGAGCATCGACCCCCGATAAGAACGAAAAAAACCGGATCCCGCTATTTACATTTCATTTTCAAAACTAATAAACAACGCAAAGCTTGTTTCATCCATTTTCCATTTTCGGCTTCGGCATGATGAAACAAAGCAACCAATTCGTTCACTTGCCGCAACGCAGCTGTCAACTGCCACCCGCCGCACCCGGTCGAGATAAGCATTTTGTCGCATCGTCCGCGTCTGCTTCGTCTGATGGTTGTTCGTGTCAGTGCTGATGACTGATGATGATGTCACACGAAGCGAGAACGACCGACAACAAGAAAATTGCGTCCGGAAAAAGGTGTCGATGGATGTTGACAGTTTTGTGCTTTCTGAAGAATCGCCATAGCGGAAAAGCATCTAAGTTGAGTTCTATGCCATAGCAGAAGCTACGATTACAGTCGACGAGGCATGACGCGAATAATCAAATAGCTCCCAACCAACCACCGGAGCCTCAAACTTCACTCAATCTTCTTCGTCTTGGGGCGTCTTCGAGAAGACAGACACCGGCGACAGCGACGGTACGTACACTAAACCGAATGGTGGTTTGTAAGCAGTATAATGACATCATTCTTCCCGCATTGTATGTAGGTACCTATACTTTAATCGAGGCGAGGCAGCGCACAACAGCTGCCAGTCTAAGGTGACGACGTGGCCAATGGTTTAGTTAGGAAAAAAATGTATACATCGAAACTGCACCCAAGTAGGTCCATCCTGCGGCATGGGCTGAGCTATGCTATTCAAATTGAGGCGTAGACTTCTGGCGGCGTTCTTGGCAACTCTAAAATATAAGATACTCAACACTAGCATGTGACGTATTTAAGATCGGAAAACGTTGAAAACCACTTAGCACCTGGTTCGACTACTAAACTTACTATTGATGTAATGCACCCGAAGACAAGTTACTTTCACAAGCGGCACAAACTGCGTCGGAATCACAGCATGGCGAAGTGGCCGAAGCACATTTCCCACGATCCATTTGACGTCCCCGTTGAACAATGGCGACTTGAAGTTTAGATATTCAGGCCGCAGATTGATTGCTTTGTTTGTTTTTCCTTTTTGTGCACTAGTAGATGCAATGTAACCGTTTAGGTTTACTACCCAACCCGCAATTACAGCAAGTGCGTTACTTTAGCGGAAAGGGCTGATGGCTGTAAATTGTCAACAAATCTTTTAAAACATTTTGCGTAGGATTGGAATCTAACAAAATTTACAAATCGACAAATGAAGAACATCAACATGAAAGAGACATTTGATTTACCGACTTATCGATTCCAATTAGATTTACTCAAATTCGAGTAACTCCAAATTTTACGAAATTGAGTCAAATGGAGCGGTCGTGTAGAGGCATCTACATTGAACAAATTTACTATCTTATGAACACAAAAAAAAAAATCGTAAACTTACTTCCGAACTTTTCCGAAAATCAATCCGACCTTAGCTGAAGTTCTTTTAGAATATCTCGTAAATTTCTTTAGATCATCGCTGAACTTCCTAACGAACTTTACTGCAGTGCCTTTGGAACATCTTCTGAGTTTCGTCGAAGTTCCTTCTGAACTTCTTTGAAATATCTTCTGAAATTCTACTACCAAACTTACTTCCCTAGAGTTCATTCCGAACTTGTCTGAAGTTCCTGGAGCTATATTCAGAACTTTTCTGAAGTTCTCTCCGAACTGAAATTTATAACATTCAATAAAATTTCTTTCCTCCGAATTTCTCTGAAGTCGCTTATGAACTTCACTGAAGTTCTATCAAAACTTAACGGGAGTTCCTTAGAAACTTAACTAAAGTGCCGCCCAGCTCCTCTGTTTTTTTCTTCTGAACTTCTCTGAATATTTTTTTAAGTTTGCTGAAGTCTCTGAACCTTTCTATGAAGTTTTTTTCTATACTTCTTTGAACGTGTTTTTTCTCAACTTCTCTGAAATTTTATCAAAACTTTTCTTCCTTCTGAAACTTCTGATATTCTGCGTGAACTTCTCTTGAATTTCCGAAATTCCGAGTAATTCTCGGACATTCCTTACGAACTTTTCTGAAGTTCCCATTGACCTTCGCTGAATACCCTTCCAAACTATTCTGAAGTGCTGACCATATTTCTATAATTTTTTTTTTAATAAAGCTAAATAAATTCCAAATAACAGAAGTTATTTCTTAACTTTTTGAAGTTCACTCTGAACTTTTGTGAAGATCCTTCAAAACATGTGAAGTTCCTTCCGAGCTTCACTGAAGTTCCATCCAAACTTCTCTGAAGTTCCTTCTGAACTGCTCTGATCTTTTTTTTCCGACATTGTCAGAAGTTCCATCCAAACTTCTCTGAAGTTCTTTCCGTATTTCTCTGGAGTTTCTCCTAATTCTTTTATTTCTTTTTTGTAGTATTTTTCGAACATCTCTGAAGCTCCTTTCGAACTTCTCTGAAATTGCTTCTGACCCTCTCTGAAGCAATTTGCTAACTTCTCAAAAGTTCTTTTTGAAACTTCCTGAAGCGCTCTCCAAACTTCTCTGAAGTTCTTTTAGACCTTCTCTGAAGTTCTTTTAGACCTTCTCTGAAGTTCTTTTAGAACTTCTCTGAAGTTCTTTTAGACCTTCTCTGAATTTCCTTCCGAACTTCTATGAAGCACCTTACGAACTTCGAAAACCTTACAAAATAAACCTTCATATATGTTACTTCTGATTTTTTTAACTTTTCCTTTTAAACTCCTCTAAAGATCCTTCCGAATTTCTTTGAAGTTGCTTCTGAATTTCGCTGAAGTTTTTTCCAATTTTCTGAACATCCCTCAAGTTCCCAGGAGTCCCCTGAAATTCTTTTACAACTTCGCTAAAATGCTTTTTTCCGAACTTCTCTGAAGTTGCTTCCAAACTCCTCTGAAGATCCATCCGAATTTCTCCTAAGTGTATTCCAAGCCATTCGAACTTATCTGAAGCACCTTTCGAACTGCTCTGATCTTTTTTTCGACATTGTCTGAAGGTCCATCTAAACTTCTCTGAAGTTCTTTCTGTATTACTCTGGAGTTTCTCCTAATGCTTTCAAACTTTTCTGAAATATTTTTCGAACGTCTCTGAAGCTCCTTTCGAACTTCTCTGAAATAGTTTATGAACATCTCTGAAATTACTTCTGATCTTCTCTGAAGAAATTTGCTAACTTCTCTAAAGTTTTTTTTCTAAAACTTCCTGAAGCGCTCTCCAAACTTCTCGACCCTTTCTGAATTTCCTACAGTTCCTTTCGAATTTCTTTGAAGTTGCTTCCGAACTTCTCTGAAGTTGCTTCCGAACTTCGCCGAAGTTTCTTTAAATTTTTGTGAACATCCCTCAATTTCGTTGAAAAGCACCAGGGAAGTTTCCAAACTTCCCAGAAGTTCTTTTAGAACTACCCTGAAATGCTTTCTTTCCGAACTTCTCTGAACTTACTTCCAAACTTCTCTGAAGCGTCATCCGGATTTCTCTGAAGTGCTTTCCAAACCATTTGAACTTCTTTGAAGCTCCTTCTGAAAATCTCTGAAATTCCTTATTCTTTCCAAACATCTCTGAAGTAACATTTCTTGAGATCATTCTGAATCTATCTGCAGCTCCTTCTGAAATTCTCTAAAGTTCCTTCTGAACCTCTTTGAAGTTCCAACTGAACTTTTCTGAACTTCAGTGACGTTCTTTCTGAACTTTTCTGAATTTCCTTCTCATCTTTTTTGAAGTTTCTTCTGAACTTCCTTCTGAACTTTTTTGAAGTTGCTTTTGAACTTCTCTGAAGCTTCTTCTGAAATTCTTTTAAGTTTCTTCTGAAATTCCCTGAAGAGTTCCTTCTGAACCTATTTTAAGTTCATGCTGAAGTTTTCTAAACTTCACTAACGTTCGTTCTGAACATATCAGACGTTTCTTTTATAAATTTACTTCTGAAATTTATAAATTTATCTTTTATAAATTTACTTCTGAAATATTCTGAAGTTCCTTTTTATCATATTTGAACTCCCTATTGAGCTTCTCTGAAGTTCGCTCTTATGAGCTCTAAAGTTGCTTCTGTTCACGACAAGCACTCTCAGCAGCGAGCTTGTGGCTGAAGAAAGAGAGAGAGAGAGAGAGAGAGAGAGAGAGAGAGAGAGAGCACCGTAAGAGTTCTGAATTCCTTGCCCTTGAAAGATACCAGGTGGTGACGCAAAACGGTGTCAGAACCAATAGTTGATAAAGTGTGTACGGAATCATCATCCCATATTTGTTTTATTCAATTCCAATTCCATATCCAAATTCACGAACCTTCTTCTTTACACTAATCATAAGGTCATGTACAACATTTAGACCATCTTTTTTTTTGCGTGGCAATCCATTTTTTTCTTCATATCTTCCTCCGATTTCACTTCCTTAGGATGCTTCCGAAGTGCCTGCTTCATGATAGCCCAGTACTTTTCAATTGGCCGCAGCTCCGGTGCGTTCGGCACGAAATTGGCCTCCTTAGCCTTTTACCACTCCAAAACCTCTTTCAAGTAATCAAGTAATGGCACGGGGATAAATCCGGCCAAAAAATCGTAGGACCATCATGTGCCTCAGAAGAGCAAGTAGACGCTTTTGGAGGCATTACTTTAGGTACACCTGCCCATTGACCGTTCCAGTTGTCATGTATGGGGTGCTCCACATGCCACACGAGCAAATTGCTTGCCAAATCATATATTTTTTGGCAAACTAGAAACAAGCAATAGGTAGTATAAGAGCCCGATCGGTTGCATAACTACTCTGAAGTACTTTTCAAACGCCTCTGAAACTTCATTTTGCGAAGTAGCATCCAAATATTGTTGAAACAGGTTATGAACATCTCTTAAATTGTTTCTAACCATCTCTGAAGTAATTTGCTGACTTCTCTGAAGTTCCTTTCGAGCTTCTCTGAATTTCGTTCCGAACTTCTAGTTTTATCTGAAGCTGCTTATTCTTCTTTTTACTTTTCCTTTTAAACTCCTCTAAAGTTCCTTCCGAATTTCTTTGAAGTTGCTTCCGAACTTCTCTGAAATTGCTTCCGAACTTTTCTTGAGTTTGCTTAGAATTTTGTTGAATTTCTTTGCGATGGTTCTTTCTGATTTTTTTTAATAGCTTTCCAAACTTCTCTGAAGTTGCTTCCAAACATCTCTAAAGTACCTTCTGAAAATCTCTGAAGTGCTTTCGGAACCTTTTGAACTTCTCTGTAGCTTATTTTGAATTTCTTTGAAATTCCTTACGAACTTCTCGGAATTTCTTTTGAACTTCTCTGAACATTACTGACGTTCCTTCTTAACTTCTCTGAAGTTCCTTTTAAATTTTTTTTGTTTTTTTTTGGTTCCTTTTAATCTTCTCTGAAATTCTCTCTGAACCTTTCTGAAGTTCGCGCTGAATTTCTATGAATTTTTAGTAACGTTTTCTGAACTTCCCTGAAATTATCTGAAGTTTCTTCTGAAATGCGCTAAAGTTTCTTCTGAACCAATGTGAACTTCCTACTGATCTTCTCTAAAGTTCTTTTCAAACTCCTTCGATGATTCTTCTGAACATGTCTGTAGGTTCTTCTGAACTTCCTTCTGAACTCCTCGGAGCTCTTCCTGAACCCATCTGAAGTTCCTTCTAAACTTCTCTGAAATACCTTTTGAACTTCTCTCAAATTTCTTCTGAAATTCACTGAAATTTTTTCTGAAATTTCATCTAAAATTCCGTGAAGTTCCGTCTGAAATTCTCCAATGTTCACTGCCTAATGAACTTCTCTGAAGGTTTTTCTTAACTTCTCAGTTCTACAGTTAAGAAGAACCTACAGTTCTTCTCTGACCTTCCCTGATGATTCTTCTGAAACTCCTTCAAGTTACTTCTGAAATTCTCTGCAGTTTCTTCTGAACCTATCTGATGTTCCTTTTGAACTTCTCTGAAGTTTCGTAGGAAAATCTTTGGAATTCCTTCTGAACTTCTTTCTGAGCATCTCTGATTTTTTTCTGAACTTTTCTAAGTTTCTTTTGTACGTTTTTCTGTTCCTTTTGAACTTCTCTTAATTTCCTTCTGATTCTCTGAAATACCTACTGAACTTCTCTGAACTTTCATGACGTTCGTTCTTAGTTTTTCTGAATTTCTGTATGAACTTTTTTTTCTGAAGTTGCTTCTGAACTTCATTGAAGTTCTTTCTGATCTTATCTGAAATTTCCTGAAGTTCCTTTTAATTTTTTTTACAGTTTCTTCTAAACTTATTTTAATTTCTTGCAGCACTTCTCTGAACTTAGGAGACGTTCTTTCTGAACTTCAATGCAACTTCAGAAAAGTTCAGAAGAAACCTCAAAGAAGTTAAATTAGAGCGTCATTAGAGATTTTCAGAAGAAACATCAGGGAGCTGCAGAAGGAACTTCAATTAGGTTCATAAGGAACTAAACCGAATTTAAGTTCCTGCTGAACTACGTTGAACTTTACTGACGTTCCCTCTGAACTTCTCTGAAGTATCTTCTGAAATTATCTGAAGTTCTTTCTGATCCTATGTGAACTTCCTATTGAACTTCTCTGAAGTTCTTTTTTATTATTATATCTGAAGTTCCTTTCTAAATCCTGTAAAAGTTTCTTCTGAACTTACTTGATGCTCCTTCTGAAGTTATATGAAGAACTTCTTTGTTTTTTATTCCTAACTTCTTTGAAGTTATTAAAGTTATTTGAAGTCTAAGAACTTCTCTGAATATCCCTCTGAATTTCTCTGAATTCTCCTCTGAGTTTCTATGCAGTTTCATCTTAGGTTCCTTCTGATTTTATTATTTTTCATTTCGAACTCCGTTGAAGCTGCTTCCGATTTTTTCTGAAGTTGGTGTTGAGCTTCTCTGGAGTTTCTTTTTATGTTTTCTGAAGTTCTGAACGAACTGCCCTGAAAATCTTTTTCTGAACTTTTCTGAACTTTTCTGAAGTTCGTCTGAACCACTCTATAGTTCCTTCTGAACTTTTTTAAAGTTACTAATGAACTTCTCCTGTTGTTCCGGAAAAACCTTTGTTTATAAGGAATCCGAACACTTTGCGTTAATGGCGATCCTTTGATCTTCTCTGAAGTTTCTTCTGAATGTATCTCAAGTTTGTGAACTTCCTACTAATCTCTGAAATTCCATTTGAAATTTTCTGATGTTTTTTCATTGACGTTTTCTGAAGGTTCTTCTGAATTTCTCTGTTGTTCCTTCTAAACTTCCTTCTTAACTTCTCTAAAGTTTCTACTGCAGTCGCTTGAGGTACTTTACATACTTCTCTGAAGTTTATTTTCCAAACCTATCAGAAGTTCTTTGCGAACTTTGCTGAACTTTTTTTCGTACTTCGCTGAAGTTCTTTCCGAACTTTACAGAACTTTTTTCCAAACTTCTCTGAAGGTCTTTGCGAACCTTTCTGAAGTTTATACCGAACTTCTCTGAAGGTATTTCTAACCTTCTATTAATATTCCCTTGAGCTTCTCTTCAGGACTTTTCGAAGTTACTCCTGAACTTCTCTGAAGATCTTTCTGAACCTTTTTTTTTTTTGAAGGTTCTTCCTCAACTTTTGAGATGTCCAACTCTTATTCCTAAGAAGTTCTTATTGATCTTTCGAGAGGTTTTCATCGAATTTTTAGCCTGTTCTTCCTGATAATGTGAGAAGTTCCTCCAGACCTTCTAAAAACTCTCTTCGAACTACGGAGATGTGCAATCCGATTTTCTCGAAAACCATCAAAATTCTCTGATTCAGACTGATTCAAAACATCGGGGAAGTTTATCTCAAAGATCTGAAAGCATCCTCCGAAACATTTGAAAATTTCTTCCTAAAATTTTGGAATGTTTTTCTGATATCTGGGAACTTCTTCCGGAATATTTTGAAATTTCTTCCCAAAATGTTGGGATATTTTTTTTTATCTTTTTGGAAGCCCTCCTGAGTTCTGGGAAGTCCTTTCTAATTTTTCGAGACGTGTTATCGAACATTGTACTTACGAGAGTTTTGGATTGTTTTTCCTGAACTTCTAGGACACACTGTCAGGACTTCTGGAATATTATGGGAAGTTCACCTCAAGCTTCTCAAATATACCCGACATTACCCTACATCTGAGATGTTCTTCTCGATGTTCCGGTTAGTTCCAAAGTTCTTTAAAAGTTATTTTTTGAGACTCTGGAAGCTCTTGCTAAGCTTTGCCCAACTATTAGGGAAATATTTCCTGATCTTCGTAGAAGTTCCTTTCAAATTTTACAGAAGATATTCTTACATAACTAGAAAGCTTTTCTCTAACATCTGAGCAAATTCTTCTCAAATTATTCTACGATCTTCGAGTAATAATTTTCGACCTTCTGAGACATAATCTACACATTTTGAGCATATCGAATCTCCAAGAAATTGTTTTCGAAATCCTGAAAAATTTCTTCCAATTTTTTTGAATTTTTGTTCTTTTCTAATTTTTGGGAAGTCTGTCCAAACAGCTTCATGAAAATCATCATTCAAGCAGGAAAGTTACTCCCAAATGTCTTGCAATTTTACATTGAATTCTGGGCAGTTTTCATTCGTAGTTCCTTTAAAACTTCGGTGGAACTTCCTATTCAACGAACTAGCCATTTAATATATTTATTTTTTCAAAATTTGGATTGAGGATTCCGAATTTTCGAAATTAAATTCAACAAAATTTAACTTTTGGATTTATTAAGTGCCTTCAGCTAGTCAGCTTCCCAAACATATTTTAACTAATTCAAATACCTGAATCATCGGCACATTTGAAGTCTTCAATCATCAATAAAAGCGCACATTCCGCCAGTCCTAGAAACTGCACATCGTCACTTACCTAGAAGGCAGTGCATTTTGCCGAGAAAACCACCCCCAAATATGGCAACTTGATCTAGCTTTTTCTCACACACCCAACATGGCATCGACAGCAAAGACCGACGATTGGCTTCTATTGGCAGCCCCAGAGATCTGCAGAGGCATTCCCGCTGCACTTATGCCTTTTGTTTGCCGTTCCACTCCTTCGAATCGTTGCCTGATTGCTGATCTGCGCTGATTTCGCGAGTGGCTCGTTGTTTATGGAATCGAATGAAAGGGAACTTCACATACGACGGACGGCGACACAGTTTCGGCGTGGACGCGACCAACTACACTCGGTTCGGGGAAGCAAACCGGTTATAGTTTTCTACAGTGCCGAGCCTTTTGGTGGCACAGAGCAGTTCAGCATAGGGTTCGAGAGACAGGCAGACTTGATGCAATAAACACTCCAAGTATGGGTATGGTAGGATTGGGATGGCGTTTGGTCCACGTCTGGCGTTGTTGGGAAGATTATCACAGACCGTGTTGTGGGGAGAGATGATTGCGTAATTGTGTGATGGCCAGAAGTACGTGATTTTCGAGCCTTTACAAATGAAGAACATCAAATGTTATTTATAAAAACTAAGCAGACCTTTTACTGTTTCATAATCTTACATTAGGTGCAAGATGATGTAGAGGGAAACTTGGACGCAATTGTATAATAAATATATCCCAAAAAGAGCTGAGCCTACATTTACCGCTTAGCATTCATGTTTGCAATTATATCTGTGGAGAAGAGAAATGTTATAACTCGACTTTAAGTACTCTCAACTGCCTCTGCCTCATGAACTTAGCAGGACGTCTGCTTTCAAAACTCAAAACTTTTATTGAACTTTTGTTCGAAAAAAAAAAATACATCCGTATGCCGATGGACAAATTTCGTTCTTTCCTTGTGTGCTTGTGTTCAATCGCCCTCTGGCCATTGCACACAAATTAAGCAAAATATAATACATAATTCATGTCTGGGCCTTCATCCCGCGAGAACAACCGGCACGGTCGCAATTTCGCCTTCTCTTTCCTGGTTTTTTTTACGTTTTAACCATCATCGCACCGCTTTATTCTGGATCTGAACTTACCTTGATGATTAATTCGATCTCGGGCACGTCGCCGTTGCGGGTACCATTTTCCTGATTTTCGTCGGACATTATTCCTGTACTGGACTTTTACTCCCACTAATTAAGAACAACACACTCACTTTTAACCCAACCGACAAAGGCAAGCTTTTATTTTGCACCCGAAAAAGTGCCAAACTCCAGCGAATGATTCACTATTTCCCTTCTCGTCGGGTATCAAAACCAACACTGTTTTGTTGTTGTTGTTGCTGTGAAAGCTTCTTCTTATACTTTTTCACCGCGATCCCGGAGTGATCTTTTGCTTCGCGAACCAACACACAAAAGCACTCCACTACTTCTTTTTATTTTTCTCCACAATCCACACGGTGACTGCAGCAGCCGCTCTCTCTCTCTCTCTCCCCCCTTGCTGCTGACGGATTTATTATTCTGTGTTAGTGCACTTAACGCTTCCAGATTATTCTGCACTTTTTTCTACACTAGAATTAACACTAGGAAAGCGAAATATTAAATTCGATTGAAACAGTGGAAACTTCTTCCGAAAAACCCGGCTACCGTGGTCGTAAAAAAAAACACCCAGCGCGTGATCGTTTTTCCGCAGGCTCCAAAAGGGAGTGCTGATTCACTTCGACTTCTGCTGTCTGGAGGGTGGTGGGTGGCGGCAGCAGCTATCCCGTTCTCGCAAACGGCGTTTTGTGAAGGTGGGTTGAAAAAGAAAACAAACCGCAACGACTAGGTTTGGGCAATCTGAACAAAATTCACACGAACTAAACTCGACGGCAGCTGGAAAAAGACTGACAGACGGCTACGTCGACGATGGCAGCTAGTGCTAGACACTGGAGAAGGTTGTTTGCGAAAGGTGCACGCAAAACGTTGGCTGTGTTGGTACCGGTGACAACACTGGTGAGCACTCGGCCGGATTTCGAATTTGACAGCGCGCGGAAATGTCATCGTGAGGTGGCTTGTGGAAAAGAGTTTGTTGTTGATAGTGGGTGCTCACGGGGTTCATACGGGCAATATAAGCCAAACAAGAACAATTGGTACTATTTGTGTATATGAAACGCTGGCCAGACTGAGCAGTTTTAACATGTTATAAGCCTATCATGATGACGAATTTCTTGTTGGAATTATTTGACAACCGTTATAACATGTTATAACTGCGTAGTTTGAACAAGGCATTATACCAACAATCAATATGTAACTAGCGATTTGAAATTGGTTCACTGTTGTAGAACCCCTTGGTCCGAATTACACCTTGAAACCAGCACCTTGTTATACATATTTGCGCCTTTGTTTTGATTTGCTGTGTTATTTTGACAGAGTATTTGAGAGTGTGTTCATGTGAGTTCATTATAAGGGGTGCATTATTGAGCTTGGGACCGAGCTTGGGACGATGTTCTAGTACTGACTGAGCCAAGAAAAAAATCGTTTTTGTATGGGACCTACTAGTCTTAGAGTTAGTCTATGATTATACACTCATGCAAATAAACTAAAGAATTTCACTAGGAATTTCATAACATTCAACTTATGCTTTGGAATTTCATCAGCCTGACTTATGAATGCATTTGCTCTCACACGACGTTTTTCATTTGAAAATGACCTTCTTTTGCTCCCATACAAATTTGCATATCAACAGGTTGAAAAATGTGTTTTCCCTAGCAAGGTCATAGGAAACGAGTAACAAATGTCTTCTTCTTCCTCAAAATAACTTTTCCCCGTCCCACAAAAATTTCTCAACGCACAAAGCTATTAGTCGAAAATGACATCATATTTGCGCTACGCTCTGATTGGTTCATACTGCCACAGCAACCTTGCCAGCAATTATGAAGCATGTGGGAACGACCAACCAATCAGTTCACGCTGTGCATTCGTAAGCGACAGAGGTGTTCGGTGAGTACGTCGATAGAAATCGCCTCCCGCGAAAAGAAGAAGACCAGAATCATCTCACATCACGTGAAGCTGGACATCCGCAACGACGAGGAGCTGAATGAAGAAAGAAAGCCCAAGAGGAATCGCAAACTATTACTCCCCCGACAACTAAATCCGTCCTTTTCAGGACGACCAAATAAGTTTACTAATTAAAGAGATTGTTTGGTTGAAATTTTCTATTGTGCTATTTGTAAATCAGTTACCGCGTCACGGCTGAACATAGCATTAAACGCCGCGCCCCGGAGTATATCACAAAGAACGTTGAACAAGTAACGAACGAAATTCTAGAAAGGATAATTCTATCCGAATTTTCCTTCCATCTTACAATAAACCGCTTTTAATTAGAATTTCATTTGAATTTTTTAGAAGCTTTTCAAAATGTTCGTCCTATACTTTAACATGGGAGCTGTCAGATTTATCACCACTCGGGGTCTTCTTCTTTTTTCAACCTAGATTCGCCAATTCTAGAAGGGATAATTCTGCGACACGTCAGAGACTGACCATGTGGTTGAGTTCGTCATAGTTCCTACTAGGAACTTCCTAGTTGTGCATACCGGATTAGTTGCTGTCAGTGGCAAGCAAATTAGGCAAATTTCTGCTAAGAAAATCAACCGTCTAGCGTGCACTAATTAAAACTAATTATTGTGGCACAATGACTAAAGTTCGCCCCCTTTGATGCAATTTGTATCACACTGTATTCGTTGGTACCGCCTTCTTTTGTGCAATAGCATCCGACGCTTTAACATACCAGCTCTCAGCAAAATTTTGACTCAGTCTTACAACAGTCGTGGAGCTGTGAAGTTTTCTGTTGCAACGCAGTTAGTGGCTGCAAGCACCCTGGAGGTTTCACTGGCGAGCAGTAGTTGCCCAGACAGGCGTTGGTGCTCTTGCGGTTGCTCCCGTCAACATCGCTGCGAGAAACATGGCTGCTGAAGCCTGCGAGTTGGCGGGAAAAAAGCCGCCCGTAACGAGACAAAATTCCCGAAAAACCCAAGTGGAATCGCTAACAACTGTTCCCCCGTCAACTGAACCCGTCCTTTTCAGGACGACCAAATCAGTTTAATAACTAAAGAGATTGTTTGGTTGAATTTTTCTATTGTGCTGTTTGTAATTCAATTACCGCGTCACGGCTGAACATGGCATTCATTAAACGCCGCGTCTTGAAGTGTATCACAAAGAACGTTGAACAACTAACGAACGAAATTCTAGAAGGGATAGTTTGAGCCGAACTGGGACACGTTAGAGACCGACCATGTTGGGTTTGTCGTAGTTCCTAGTTGTGTCCTAGTCGCGGATTAGTTGTTGGCAGTGGCAAGCAAATTAAGAATATTACTGTTAAGACTAATTAAATCTAATTATTGTGGCGCAGTAATAGAAGTTCGTCCCCTTTGATGCGATTTGTATCACAATGACTTTGTTGGTACCGTCTTCTTTCGTGCAATAGCGTCCGACGCCATTACCAGCTCTAAGCAGAAAATTTAATTCCAACCAGTAAGGTTGGATCTACAATTCTCAAGAGAAAATCTGTTGTTAAGGATCTAGGTGTGTTGTTAGACACCAAATTGACGTTTAGGGAACATGTCGCTTTTATAACCTCCAAAGCCTCTAAGACACTTGGTTTCATATTTCGCAATGCAAAAAACTTCAAAGACATTCAATGTTTAAAATCACTGTACTGTTCGTTAGTGAGGTCAATATTAGAATATTCGTCTATCGTTTGAGCGCCGTACTATCAGAATAGCATATTACTAATCGAGGCAGTTCAGCGCAAATTTCTGCGTTTCGCTTTAAGACACCTTCCATGGAATGATCCAATCAATCTGCCTTGCTACGACGCGCGATGTGAACTTATAGGTCTAGAGTTACTGAGTATACGTCGTGATGTTTCAAAAACGCTCTTTGTTTCTGACCTTCTTCAATCGAAAATTGATTGTCCTCAACTGTTGTCGCGTCTGAACATAAATATTCCCTATCGTCAACTTCGTTCGTCTTCGTTCCTTTTTCTACATGGTGCTCGAACAAATTACGGTCATAACGAACCATTTGCAAGTATGTGTCGATCCTTCAACCGCTGTTCCAACGAATTTGACTTCAATGTTCCTCGTTCCACTCTTCGAAAAAGATTTTACAAAGTACTCGCACCTTCACATAACAACACACGTAAGATTTTTTTTAGTTCAAGGTAGTTTATTATTATGTATAGTTCGTTAAGTAGATTTAAGCAATCATTGTATCATTTGGAAACTATGTAACAGTCTGTTGATACGAAAAGAAGACGAGGTTTTTTGCGCCCATTTGAGAAAGAGCTCACAGTTGCAGCTCTACTCAAACGGGCCTTTCCCTGCTCCAAATAAAGATAAAGATAAAGATAAAGTCTTACGGTAGTCGTAGTTCTGTGCAGAGCTAAATCTGCCGTTGCAACGCAGTATGCGAGCGAGTACTGGTGAGTAGTCGTTATCCAGAGAGGTTGGTGCAGTTGGCTATTTGGGCCGATAGTTCCGTCAACCTTCCGTCAATGCGCTGCGAGAAAGAAGGCTGCTTAAGCCTGCGAGTTGATAGGAAAAAGCCGCCCGTGACAACAACGGGACAAGAATTATCCCACGTCACCTGCAGATGGCCACCCGCACCGACGAGAAGCTGAACCAAGAAAACCCAAGTTCAATCGCGAACAATGTTTCCTTCCCGTCAACTATATCCGTCCTTTTCAGAACGATTAAATCATTATTAAAGGGTTTGTTTGTTGAATATTTCTATTGGGCTGTTTGAAATTTCAATCATTCGATAGGAATCAAATAATTTTGAGAAAGTGAAATGTCTCAGCATATGGCTGCAAGTATGTGGTTCCATAGTTATCTTCTACGCGTTAAAGAGTGTGGCTCTCTGGGGTTGCAAAAAGAAAACTTATAGCACCTCATCTACTGGGTGCTGAAGCAGTTTAACCCGATTCGGTCGTTTCCTCCAAAGCGATAGGCATGATGAACAGCTTCGCAAATGACATTTCCGAGCTGATTGAAAGCGTAGCTGCCCGACTGACTTAAATCAATTGGCGGATAGCCCTGACGTCTCTGGAAATTCAAACCGCCTTTCGATAACTATTTTTGTATAAAATTTACATGTCAGGTATCTTCGGCATTTTGATAGTTGACAACTTACACTATATGAATGTATATAAGATTTGGTTTAAGGACATAATATCAGGATGTTAGGGATCTGGAAATGTAAGTTTGAGATTCTTCATACTAATTCCCATACAAACTTTGAATAGCGTGTGCAAAGCCAAATTAAAACCAAATGTGTTAAAAATTTTTGGGGACTATCAGGACCCAAATTGGCGTCGATTAAGCTTAGGGGAGCAAATATTTCAAATTTTGCATCAGCCTAATGAACACACTCTCAAATACCCTGTCAAAATAACACAGCAAATCAAAACAAAGGCGCAAATATGTATAACAAGGTGCTGGTTTCAAGGTGTAATTCGGACCAAGGGGTTCTACAACAGTGAACCAATTTCAAATCGCTAGTTACATATTGATTGTTGGTACGCATGTATACAGGCACTAAAGTTGAGTGTGATATTGGCGGGGTGGGCCGCAAATCACTAAAAATTTAATCATAAATAGATTTATTCAATTTTGAAAACATTTAATATTCAATTTGAGGTGGAAGTTTGAACTGTGTCATAGAATTTCCTATGCAGTGGACTTCCAGACCATGGCCATAAGTATTGTGGTTTTGTGGAATGTGGAGGGATGTGTTTAGGAACTCAGGAACTGTGTTTACGAGGGATGTGCTTAGGAACTCAGAGTATCGTATTACTGGGGTTTGTCATAGGTGTGTTTTTCAGAACTCGGTTCAGAATGAAAGAGGTGTGCTACTGGCGGGCTTTGCCGCAATTTACGCTTAGACGAGGCTAGAAACAGTTTGTAGACATACATTAATTGTTATGTTATTTATTCTCCGTGCGAGGAGTAACGATTATGATGTAGAAGGAGATGTTCGGCACCAAGAGTGAACATTAATGTTTTTAGCTAGAATGAAAGATGTGAAGAGAAAGTGAAAGTTCCGTCAGAGTGCTGCAGGTAGGAAAATTTAATGGATGTTTTTTGACGTCGCGGTAAACTCTATAATCTAGACTTTTGTCGGAAAGATCCATCCGAATCAGTGTTGTATTCGTGCGGTCGTGTGCCCAAAGTACTAGAACTCTGGCATCGTCGGTACGGGCACCTCAGTGCGAAGAACTTGAAGGTGTTGATCGGAAACGAGATGGTCGTCGGGATGAGTGCTAAGCTGAAGCCATCCGGTGGCGAATTTGTTTGTGAGCCGTGCCTCGTTGGCAAACAAACGCGTAAACCCTTCTCCGCGCGCGAGGGTCGACAGTCGAAGCCTGTGGTAGAACTCATCCATTCGGACGTTTGTGGTCCGGTGACGCCAGTGGGCATATAAGGTGAAAAGTATTTCGTTACCTTCGTCGACGACTGGAGTCGTTTTACGGTAGTTTGGCTGATGAACTCGAAAGATCAAGGGTTGGACAGGTTCAATGAGTATGAAGCGCTAGTGAGTTCGAAGTTCGGATCGCGTATATCTCGGATTCGTTGCGATAACGGTGGCGAATATGTCGGTCGTGAGTTCAAAAGGTGTTGTAAGGAGAAGGGGATCCAAATTGAGTGGACCGTCCCCTATACCCCTGAACAAAACGGCATAAGCAAGCGAATGAACCGGACGCTTGTGGAGAAGGTTCTGGGGTCCAGCGATCCAGACGGCGGCGTTCCTGGCCAACCGCAGCCCTGCCAGTGCGATCGATCAGCGGAAGACATCGTACGAAATTTGGGAAGAGCGAAAGCCAAATGTTCGAAACCTGCGGGCATTCTGAGCGGAGGTGTTTGTCCATATTCCCAAGGAATGTAGGAAGAAGCTGGATGCGAAATCCTGGAGAGGAATTTTCGTGGGATACTCTCACTGCGGTTACCGGTAAAGATCGTCGTAGCTCTAGACGTCGCTTTACTTGGATTTCTCAATTGGAGATCAACATAA
>JASCZW010017147.1:0-17512 GCA_034211315.2 Aedes japonicus | reverse complement strand
ACATGTATGGAGAAAGATCTTGGTTTCAGCTTTTTTTTTTTTGGGTTGTAAAATCCAAGTATCGTCGTGTCTGAGATTTGCAAAGGAAATGTTCAACAACTTCGTCGAAGATCATACGATGGTCTTAGAAAGCACAAAAAGTTAATAGCTGTTTAATAAAGTAAATTCTTTTGCCCAGGGTAGTCAGGAAAATTTCAAACCTGAAAGATTTCCTCGACGGGATCAGTAATCGAAACCGTAAACCGTGCTCTTTCTGACTGAGATACCTAAGGTCTCAGGAATGGCAAGAATGTCACTGATCATTGTCTCCTTTGTAAAAAAAAGACAATGGAAACCTTGCGTTGTGTGGGTTGCTTCCTGAAACATGGCTACAGCTACACTGAGCATCTAACTGTGCAAGATTTGTTTGAAGTTTTGGTACATGATTTGGGCTGGAACAAATAACACGGATCCGAATTTGTACATAGCGTCATTTACAAGAAAAAGGTATGTAGCTTATTAGTACAGTCTTTGATTACTATATTGATCATTTCGTGACGCGTGAATAGAGCCTATCCTTGTTGATTGATAATTATTATCCACTTTCTCTTCAAACTTGAAAAAAAAAAACTCTTTACGACCGTATCAGTAGAAAAAAATAATTGGAAAACATTGAAAATCTAAACGATCGCTTCACTTGATCACTTTTTAACGATAAAACAAAGAAAACTGACAAACTTTTTTTCGGTTGGTACTATCCCTAGTAAACGAGAGCGTGATCCTTTAAATTCTACTAGAAAAGCGGCATTTGATGAAATTTTATTGCATTTACTAGGGAAATTTTGAAAAAATGTTTCAATACCCTCCTTACTTGGCTGAGTAATCGCGCCATAATCAGAAATGCTTCAAAATGACGGACCAGATATTACAAAGAACTTCACACATGCAAACTTTTTTTTCCTCTGTACAGGACCATAAAGGGTGATACGGTCAAAATTTGGTCAAGGGAAAACGCGTGTAAATCGGTGAAATCGTTTATTTAAAAAATCAAATTAAATTTCTTTTTCAAGTTCAATTAGTATAAAATTCAGGAAAAATATTCAGTTAGGCTTCCGCTTTTCCAAATCCGAATTGCCGGGCCTTACGCTTGACCCCTGCCATCAGATTTTGTACAGCCACCTTGTCCACCTTCTTCGCCGCAGAAAGCCAGTTTGCCGTGAACTGCTGCGCGTCCCAGCAGCTTTTGGTCTTCTTTAGGTTCCGCTTGACAATAGCCCAGTGTTTCTTAATTGGGCGGAGCTCTGGCGTGTTGGGAGTGGTTCTTGTCCTTGGGAACCACCTGCACGTTGTTGGCGGCGTACCACTCCATGGCCTTTTTACCGTCAGTGGCAAGATGCCAAATCCGGCCAAAACAGTACGGAACAACCAGTGTTTCTTCAGGAAAGGCAGCAGACGTTTATTCAAACACTCTTTCACGTAAATTTCTTGGTTGACAGTCCTGGAAGCTATGAAAATGCTGCTTTTCAAGCCACAGGTACAGATGGCTTGCCAAACCAGATATTTCTTTGCGAACTTTGACAGTTTCGTGTGCTTGAAAATATCTGCTACCTTTCCCTTCCTTTTTGCCGTATAAAACTCCTGTCCCGGAAGCTGCTTGTAGTCGGCTTTGACGTAGGTTTCGTCGTCCATTACCACGCAGTCAAACTTCGTCAGCATCGTCGTGTACAGCCTCCGGGATCGCGCTTTGGCCGTCGTATTTTGTTTATCATCGCGATTTGGAGTCACTACCTTCCTGTAAGTCGATAGTCCGGCTCGTTTTTTGCTCGATGCACGGTTGTAGACGATACACCCAGCTTATTTGCGGCATCTCGGAGAGATAGGTTAGGGTTTCGCTTGAAACTACCGGCAACTCTCTTTGTCGTCTCAGCGGCTTCCGGTTTTCGATTTCCCCCCGATCCAGACTTCCTGGCTGTCGACAAACGTTCCCCAAACACTTTAATTACATTTGTAACGGTTGACTTGGCAACTTTTAGCGATTTTGCCAACTTTGCGTGCGAGTAGCTCGGATTTTCGCGATGCGCGAGCAAAATTTTGATACGCTGCTCTTCTTGCTTGGACGCCATTTTGACAACTGAAGAGTGAATTCCAAAATCAAAATAGGAGCAACATTCTACACACACACCTTCAAAATGAGGGGTGTTCAGGTTTTTTAAATGCAAAATTGAAAGAAATACGTCAAGTTGATATTGACCAAATTTTGACCGTATCGCCCTTTATACCACTGCGACCAGTAATTGGAACTATTGTAGTATATCCCGTTTCTTTTGTTTAGTACATGTCAAGTTACTTCATCACTATTGAGAAATGATGAAGTATTTGGTGTTATTACAGTTGTCATTGTTTGTTTTGTTGGCAATGAATCATATTTTATTGAAAGTTTCCGTTATTTAATCCCTTTGTGAGTGACAGCACTCTTCAAAGACGAGCCCCTTGTATCAGGCAAAACCGGATTCGTTGCAAACAAAACAAAACAAACAATGACTCCGATACTGACCATGCATCAGAACCCTAGTCCGAACCAATTCAAACTAAAGAACATCAAATAGAAAATGAAAATTCACTTAAATGAAGACTAACCATGTTTTTCTTATTTCAAGCTCATCCTGGGTCAATCTGAGTATTGTCGCTTTTCACAAGACATAAAATGTAATAAGGACTACTATAAGTTCCTTTGACTACAAAAACAAATATTTTCCCTAGTTTGAATTAATTCGGCCTATGGTTCGGTGGTAGATCTTGTAGAAATGAATTAGATTTAATATCAATCATGTAGACTTATGTAGACTTGTATGAATATGATCTGGCAGTAGGCCATGGGAATTTGAATTCTATTATATAACCACCCATGTCACCCCACTCTGTCTCTTTCTCCAATAAATGTTGGACAAGTTAACATCGTGTTTCTCATCAGGTTATGGGCCCTCCGCGTTACCATAGCAACTGCGACCCCGAGTAAGCACGTGTTCGGCAAAGAAAATTTTCACTCGTGACGGTTAAGTTTTTCAGTCGAGTGGCGTCAGTAGCGTGGCGGTGTGTTTTTTTTTTTTGTTTTCGGAATGAAAACGGTGTAATCTTTCGCAGAATCGGAAATGGAGGACGAGCGGACGCAGCGCGTGTATCTGATCGACGGGTCGAATTTCTCGAATTGGAGCTTCCGGATGGAGCCATACCTGGAAGAGTTGGGTTTGCTCCATTGCATCGAGAAAACTCTGGAAGAAGAAGATTTTTTCCCGGATGGTGCAGGGGACACGGCAGCGGTGAAGAAGGAAAAGGAGGACAAGCGGACCAAGCGGAAGCAAGAAGACACGAAGTGCAGGTCAATCCTTATCCACAAGATAGCAGATATCCAGTTGGAGCGCGTCCGTTTGCAAAAGTCCCCAAGAGCGATTATCTAAACAGAACATGTTGCGACAATGGAAGTGTAAACATACGCCAAATAGAGTATGTGTCCCTTAACTCAGCCTATTAAACAAAGATCACAGAATCACAGAAACATTCAAAGGATATGGATTTAATGTCGGTCTATAGGCACCAAAATGGGTCTGGATGCAACTTCGTCCCATTCGATCGATTTTTTAATAAATGCAGTCTTTGTTAGTTAATTTTTCCTATCCTAGAGGGTTTGAGCTGTTTAGTGGAATACTTGTAACTATAAATTAGAAGAAAAATTAGTAATCTCCATTTAATTCCAACTACCTTTGCTTATCTTCGACAGATACGCGTATTTCGTCTACAATGTGCAGACTTCTTCAGTGTCTCGTACTAATAACTCGACCAGTCCCTACAATGCCCCTACAATCAAAATCCAGAGGCGTCCCACCGATGGATCACTAAAAAGCTTGGAATTGCAAATGCAACTGTTTCTTGTGATAAAAACCTTCAAAGAGCGTCTGAATGCTCAAAGGAAGGAAATTTGTAAGTAAAATTACATGGAAAGGGGTGCAAGACTGGGGTCCAAACATGTCAATTCGTCATGTCGATGTCGTTAAAAAGTCCAAGATGCCAGTCGGTGTTGTGCAGAAAACCATGAAGCGTGCTAGTTTACAAGCAAAACATCACTGCGAATCACTGTGCTTCGGAAATTTTACATGAAGTTCATGTTGCATCGTGATGGATGACAAATCTTACGTCGAGGCCGACTTTCGTCAACTTCCTGGGCAAAAATGTCTCGTGTCCAAGTCTAAATTCGATGTTCCGGAGGATGTTCGACCGAAGAAATTATTGAAACTTGCAAAGAAGTTTCTGATCTGGCAGGCGATTTGCGGATGTGTTAAAATAAGCGTTGCCTTCATTACTTCCGGAACAATCAACAGTTCGACTTACACGGAAGGGTACCTAAAGAAGTGTCTCTTGTCATTCATAAGGAAGCACAAAGGATCAATTCTGGTTTGGCCTGATCTAGCGTCCAAACGCGTTGGAGTGGTGCCGAGCCAAAGGAGTCAATTTTGTGACAAAAGATATAATTTTTTGCAAGTAATCTTAAATAATTACCTTCCATGGGAAATTTTTCAAAAGCAATTATCGGTCTAAGCTTTTTTTATCATCATCCTAGAACAAAGTCCATTTTTTTAATGCAAACGATGATACACAAGGAAGAGATTCGACATGGACTACGGATAAAGACTAACGATTAGATTTAATGAATTCGGGACGCAGATCTCTCAGTTTTCTTGGAATTACGTAAGTGTAGTTTACGTAAGTTACGTGGACGAAGCCGACAGAACGATTGGTTTGATGAGGAATTTCAGCAGGTGTTGCAAGAGATGAACGCAGTGCCGGTACATAAGAGTGTGGAACCGTACAGACAGAATCAGAGGCAGCAAACCCAACTCTCACGGGAGAGAATGCGCCGCCAGGAGATGAAACGCGAAAGTTCTATTAGAACTTCGGGTCGCGAGCTGAAATGTGTCGGGATAAGGTTTGTAGTATTCTGACAAACGATTGTGAAGTGACCAAAAGGTGGAAGCAGCACTTCGATGAACATCTGAATGGAGTACAGTAAGAGGACAAAGACAGCAAAGGAAGGGCTGTCGAACGATGCAGCAAGTGATGGAGATGTGCCACCCTTGACAATAGCTGAAGTTAAAGATGCCATCAAGCTGCTGATGAATAACAAAACAATTGGAAGGGATATTAGCGGAGCAGAAGTTATCAAGATGGGCCCAGACAAGTTAGTCAATTGACTGATAGTCAGGGTTTGCGATACCGTACAGCTCCCGAAGGAGTAGAAGGATATATGTCCTATCCTATGTCCTATATGTCCTATCTACAAGAAGGACTAGCAAAGATAAGCAAAGGTAGTTGGTATTAAATAGAAAATACTAATTTTTCTTCTAATTTCTAGTTAAAATAGTTCTTATTTTTTAGACATTTTTTTGCTACCGGTCTTGGTGAGGAGTAAGCCGGCGGAAAGTCAACCAATAAGAATCAGTCATTGGGCAGCGGATCAAGCCAGCGGGAAGGTGGCTTTCGGACTTTCTTGCACGGTTTTGGAATAAAACGGCCCTTCTCAGGGCCAACGTTTTATTTTCAACTGTTGCTTCAAGAGTTTCAATTCATTCAAAAAGACGTTTTTCTTTGCAATTTCTTAATTATGCGTATTTTTTTAAAACGATTCTGAAACTTGAATCATTACTTATAAGCGCAGATTGTAAAGTAAGAGCTATGTTCTTTTAAAAACACGGTGTTTTCAAAAGTTATTCTTAAATACATGTCAAACGATTAGCATTAAATCACATTAAAACTTAAAACTTCCAAATGTTGGAAAGTTTACCCAAATATAAAATCCTTTAAGCAAAAAGGAAGCATTGATTCAAAATGTTTACCAGAGTTAGTAGTAAAGTTCTTTTCTAAATACCAAGTTTTTTATCGATTCATTAAATGATATTATTCCAAAATGTTTAAAATGATTTGAAGAAAGTTAAAGGTTCACTTGTGCTGAACCGGTTTGTTCTCTGTACCAAATCAACCTGGCAGAATCGCCAAATAATGCCATAGAGTTAGGTATAACTTTTTTTAGTGTTCATTATATTAGTTCAACAAACGTTTGCTTACTACAAATCTATAAAACATTATCTTGGTCCTGCTGCTGCCAAGAGCACACCATCACAAAAAGTATACCAGCTCGTTGGAAAACTCGTCCAAATGCATGAAACTACACAACTTACAATAAAGTAGACTTACGCGCAAAATAATTTTAGTAGTTTAGATAGATTAATGAGAGATTCGAGAGATATACATTTGGTAGGTTTCTATCCTTAGACATCGTCAAAAATCAAAAGGTTCCTATCCTTCGGAATCGTCAAAAGCAAAAAATTTGTTGCAAATATTCTAAATAACGGTAAACGGTAAATAATTCCAATGATGTTAATTGATTTAACAGAACCTAAGCCGAACTCCTTAGAAAGGTTTGCGATGTAAATTTCATCTATGTAAATTAGTTGAAGAAATAATTATAAACCTGACTCTACGTAGAGTAGCGACCACTCCAACATTGTAAGCCAGTAGCCACAGAAATCCCGAACCAAACAACCCAACTCACCCTCATCAAACGCACTGCTCACATCGAAGGCAACCTCATCATCATTGTATTGGCGGTGAACATGAAACAGATCGGTTTCCCATAGGCAATTATAAGTGTTTAAAAATTAATCCTATCAATTCCATTCTTTTGCGCGACTTCTTCAGTCTTCTGCACAGCAGCAGTGCAATCAATTCGTTTCACTCCATTCACTCACATTCACTGTATATATGGAGAGAATTGTCCCCAGAGCAATGCCACCGTACTTCCAGAACACACAAAGGAAGCCGCCGCCATCCGTGGATTTGCGGATTTGGTTCGAGGGTGATTGTCAACTCGGATCGATTCTTGTGACTTTCCCGTAGATTGACCCGCCTCCCTTCCAGATCATCCCATTGACCATCATCGCCGTCGTCGTCGTCGTCCTCGTGGTAAGATAGACAATAAACAATGTACTGCCGACTGGTTGTCTCTTAAATCGCTCAAGCAGCACTTATCCCCCCACGTGACGTCATGCGGAAAAAGAAATAACCTCCCCAACACTTTCCAATCGCTCTCAATTCAACGAAAAAAAAAGAAGAATAACAAATGATAACAATAATTCAAGCCTTTGTCATACCAAAAAAATGAACCGCCTTTACACCGTAAACAAACAAACAAACAAACAAACAAACAAACACATGGAATCAGTTTCAGAGGCGAAAGTCACGCTCCCAAGTAGGCCTTGCATGTATTCGCTGATGCGGCTTGCGACTGGCCGCCGGCCGGAAAGAGCAAAAACAGAAGATTTTGCCGCCGCACCTCGCGAAGACAGCTCCGGAGACAACAGACGAGAATTGCCGCCCCGTGTCGCGGCCTGCTTTGAGTGAGGGGGTGGGAAAACACAGAGACTCTTTTTGTAATAATAGCAGCCGCCTAATGGACATGTGTATAGCCATAAAACATTGATACATCATGTTTCCAATTATACAAAAAGGTAAATTATAATAAAACTACAAACAATACAATGCATTCATCATTCAATAATTGAATTGAATTTAATTGAAGTAAATAAAAATCTGATGCCAAACAGCACCCACTGCTCGGGCTGCAGTAGGCCCCGAGGGGTGGGAGAGCCTTGTTTTCTTTTTTTCGCGAATGGATACTGTGGACTGGTGACGTAGTGGAAGATTCATTGGTTGCGGTCGCATCTCCGAACAAAAGGCTCAACGAAAAAAAAAAAATCTTGAAGAGCGAATACGCGCGCACCAGAACAAGAAATCAAACGATATGCTCCCTTGATCCAACGGAAGACGCAAACGGGGAAGAAAACATCAAAGAGATTCAAAGTCGCAAGCCGCTCTGAAAGCTTCCGCAGGTACCCTCTACTGGTTGCAATCTATGAAGTTACCCTTCCTCACGGATTATGGATTTCTGCACGGGGTTCAATGCAGGTAGATACATATGCAAATGGAGCCTGATCGGTGCGGAACAGAGCCAAGCACCGCCACACAGGGGTGACAACGGCTACCAACTATGGTCTGATGGGGTGACGGATGAATTGAGATCCCCACCTCACCTCTGTTCCTGGGCGTGTGTGTGTGTGTGTGAATAGGTTGTGGATTCCATCATTGTGGTAGGTCCTTGATATAGTGGGTGAAGCAGTAATCAAAAACATAATTTCAACTATTCAACAATGATTGTGCAAATAACGTCCGCTGGCCAATCAAATCTTAGGATGCGCTATCCGAGGCAGCCTTTCCGTCAGATGGTAGGAACTATCTTCCTGCCATTGCCTATTTTGAAAATAAATTAACAAGCCGACGGGTTGACAGTTGAATGATTTTTAGTTGGTTAATCTGTCCGGCAACAAAGCAAACCGGCTGAAGTCGTTGGCTGAGGTTCCTGGGGGAGAAGGTACTTCGCTTGGCAGCTTCACCATTCCGTATCATTCCGTCCTTTCTGGAAGGCAAATCATCGAGTGATTTGAAATGCGATTGGATGATTAGGAGATAATTGGTGGATGAGGACTCTCCGGTTGGTAGGTGAGTTATTTTAAATGAATCTATGGTTAATGTTTGGAACAGACGGTGCCTGATATTTTTGTAATATATGTTCGGTTATACACACCTTTTGTTCAAATATCGAAGTTGGCTTCAGTTCCTGGAAAATAGAGAAAAGGAAAAAATGAAAAATTGAAAAGAAACAAATGCGAAGGAATGACCAGTTGAAGCTTTAGTATAATCTTGTTAGAAAAATATCAAACCTTGGTAATGCACATTCAGTATTCACAGATGCTTGAAAACGCGTAAATATAAAAATTGACGTTTGTCAAAAACTCTGAAAAAATAACTTCTATCGCAGATAAATCCAAAGTTCTGTGTATCATATCGATGATATATGTTATGGTAAATCAAGATCTTACCATAACACTAATAGGTTGTTAAGTATCGTTACCATACAAAAAATGACTTTTTCTCGAACAAAATTTCCGTAAATAATTTGTGAATTATATTTTTTTCTGCAGTTTTACTGTAGGGGTTATCGTTCATATCTGGTTATATCATACAATATTTTTTTCAACCAAAACTATATACGTTAAAATAATTTAACAATAAGTACGATATTAAAAGATAATAGATATTGTTATAGTATAGTAATATTATATGAGAATTTCAATCATGATGATAACTGCTACAATCATGATACAATAATGAATAAAACTTTTCCCGTTTTTTTTTCTCCCAATCCAAGTAAATAAAAATACACCTTTGATGTTGACATTTGTTTTATTGAAAGCTTTTCGTTGTGAAAAATGTATAGAAATTGAGGGGATATAATTAGTAAATACCAGCAAAAGTAAATCCAAACCAAAACAAAGGTAATCCAACAAAAAAAATACCTTGATTTATGGAACTTCAAGTCAACTACGATATACTAGAAATACTATAATAAGAGATCAGCGGACTCGACATCCGTAAAAATCTGCAATCAAAGTTATATTATTAAAATCAACAATACTGTTCACAAGTTTTAATCCACTTTAAGTTAGAAAGTAAAATCAACTTAATTATACTGCAGCATACCCTTCACGTAAACTGATAAAACCGCGCTCTTACAAATACATATTATAATGATCAGTTTTATAACACGAGTCATACATTTTGTGATAATTAACTAAAAATTACGTATTGTTAAAACAGTTTCCTGTTTTTTTTTTGTTCATCGTGACCATAACTCATATCTTTCCTTCGTTATATCAAACAATGAATGAGCAAGGGATATACTCTACGGAACTGTTAATTTATTGTTTACGAAATCATTATCATACATGGAATAATCTATTTATGGTTGTTCAAAGTTTGAATGGTTTCTTACATTACACCAGCAGTATACACGGATTATACGTATAATCGTGATTACAACATGAATGGAAAATGTATAATAATGATCATAAAGCTAATGGTATTTTTCTTTTCGGGATTCGCTTCAAAGTTAGTCGAGTGAATCGCGAACCTCGGTTTTATTGTCAGCTTCGTACATTCCATCCGACACGATTGCACTCGTCTCAACAATTTCACTCATACCCATAAACACATATATTTGCTTCACACACATGCTACATAATTCATATGAATCATAAAAAGAAGAAATTCTTCAACTCATTCACACATATTAGCGTAACCGGTTTTTGCCTCACGATAGAATTTCATATTTTGTCGGTTTGCAAACCCAACTAGCCCGGTTTAACTCGCCCATTCTCCAAACATACTACACCTTGCAGATTATTACCGACTTAAGTTACATACGAACCCCAGTTAGATATGTCAAACTAGTATAGTGGATCCAATAAGAATCCATTCATATTTTCACAAAGGCGCTGTCTCTCGATAATGTTTTAATTCATATATTCAATGTGATCGATCAGTTAAAAACAAATCTTAGTGGGTAAGTATTATTTGAAATTAAGATTTATTTATATTATTTTCGTTTCAGGATTACTCTACCACATAAACCTGCATGGGCGACTGGAAATGTAACCAGTAGTGATGGTATACAAATTCTGCACTTTTACTTGTCTGCTACGTCGTAGTGCGTTTATATAAAGGCACAGTTATCAAATGTGGTACTAGCGGAGTTTTCCATAATACAAAATAAAATGATTCATGTTGATGATGTTGAGGAAACGACTAAAATTGCAGTATATATTTGCGTTGAAACTTAAGTTCATGGAATGAATACCGAATGGTTTCGCTTATGGCTTGGTTAATTAATGCAATTACTTCACTTTCAAAACGAATGAAGGTGTTGATCATGGCTATTGGCTATTGATTGTAAATATTGTTGCTTGCATCTGCTTGCTTGCAGTTTATAAAATTATAAATTACAGTCATAACTTGTCTTGTGCGAAACCATGAAGCAGTGATCGAAGCACTTATTCTAAACGACATAAAATTTAGATACGGACTTAGTTGTTCGGAATACACTAAGGTAAAAACCTAAGACAGTTTTTTTCACACGGGTTGTTTTCGGCGATAACTCCAGAACGGAGCAACTTATCAACCTAATTCAAATAACATTTCACGTTTTGGGCCAAAAGTAATCATATGGCAATTTTTCAAAAAATTCACAATTTTCGGTGGAAATACTCAACATTTTAAAAACTGTATTTTGACCATTGCATGGCAAGGTAACACAAAAAAAAATCGAAGCAATATAAAATGTTAAAGCATGTGAATTTATCAACTCTATTTAGTCTTTTTTTTTTACACGGTTCCATACTACAAGTGGAACGTAACCCCCGTGCATAAAAAAACCTTTGTGTAATAGGTTAATGAGCTGGTTTTTATTGTAAGCACAGCTCACAGTGTTTTCAAATCTTCCCAGTGCATACACCGAGCCAGAACTGGGGTGAATTAAAACGTTCATCGTCTTTTGAAACAGCCCAAATATGAAGTTGTATTTTATTATTATTTATAGGTAAAATAACGTTGGAACGTTGTGTCTATAAATCTTTGTTTGATCTTGTTTTTCCCAAAATTAATCTTCCTTATTCTAAAATTTATGTGACCAGATTTGTTTAGTGAAGAAGCTTAATCTGAAAGTTTATACATAAATATGAGGCAGAATTTGTCAAGTGTCGGTTCTTAGATGCAAACAACAAATTCTTCACGAATTTCTTAGCAGTATTCCAAAAATAAACTCGGATGAAGTTTTTGCTTTCAGATTTATGCAATAATGCTACAGTTAAGTTGATTTTTACAACAAATTGATCATAACCTCGTGATCAGGATGCTCTGTTTATTTACGGAACTCTTAATTTTTCGAAAAGAATATTGATGACTAAATCCTATTATCGTGATTTAGTCATCAATATTCTTTTCGAAAAACTTCAAGAAAATTTATAAAAAATGTTTCTAAGGGTGACTAATGACTTAAATATTGTGAAATAATGTTGACTCTTGATTTTGACCACCTCGGTCCATTCATCGTATGATAAGCCTCCATTAGCAAGACATGCTCTGAGTGACGCAGTCCCACTAGGTAAAACTAGTCGAAAATTAGCTGCTTTAAAAAAACAGCAACCTAAACCAGATTTGAAGTTTACCCCACCATCTCCTCAAGCACATCCTTATGGTTATAGTCACGGCAGAGATATCGCTTGTGCTATTTACATATCTTTCATCATCATGAGTAGACTTCCTAAATTATGATGTGAACTACCATCTGATGTAGCAAGGCAACTACCTATAGCACTGGACTGGTTTAAATAAACGATTTGCTCAAGGTTGTTCTGTGGTAAATGTTTCATCATGTTTCTGTATGAAGGGCAAAAAACGCATTGTGGGCCCATAAACAGATACACTTACGCGCAACTCAAAGCTACAGGTGTCTAGAGAGAATCTCCTTCCAGAAACAAGTTCGCATAAACCACACCAAAACCGAGCCCTCGCCAATTAAAAAATCTCATTAGATGGGGAGAAGAGCCCGCCCTTTATTCACGAAATGTAAACAACAGGAAGTTGGCAGTCCCACTCTTCCTATCCAAATCGCTTCAATCGGGTACTCTGATGGTCCCTCCCTTTATCCCAACATATGGTGTTACATAAATATATGAAAAATTCAGAGAAATTAATATGATTTTCTTACCTTGATATTCAAATCATCTTTCCGTGACCCAAGTAACAATTTCAGTTTTATTCCAGCCGTATAGCACTCCTCCGGCTTTGTTGATGAAACTACGTTCAAAACTGTTTTGTCCACCAACACCTCCTCTATGCATCTTTAAAGCCGAAATGTGTACAAAGTGGCCCACTCTATAGACGGTTGTGAAAACAAATTAATAAAACCTTTCCAAGAACATAATGATTTTGAAAATGTTCTAGTGAAAGATGTTATGACCTCTTGAGAACCATCATAAAACCTATTGGTCGCCATCAAAACCAGTATAGGGCCGAATTGCCACAGCTGTCAAACTTCACGGCGATATCGTGGTTGGTTTTTGTTTTTCTGCTTTGTTCGATTCTCCTCTCTTCTGATTCATTAAACAGTAAATAATAGCTAAGAAAAAAGCTCAAGTGTTGCGGGAAATTATGATTGATAGCAAAATATATAAAACAAATTGAGTTTTTTTTATACCTTTTCATGCTTCAAATCATATGCGCATTTAATTTTATGGTGATTATTGGCACGGTAAGAGCTGAAAATTAATGCGCCTCGGAGATAATGCAAGTTTACAACAACAAAAACAAAATTGAAAGAAATATAGTCGATAAATTAATCAAGAAACTTCTGAAAATTGATGGAATTTAATAAGGTTATCTGAACGAATACCGGAAATTGTCTCAGATCTACAGTTCAATTGTATTACATTTAAAATTTGGTGTATTTATTTTTCCACATTTCAATTATTTCATATATTTCAATATGGCGATTGCAAGAAATCACAGTTTTTCCAAAAAGCCAATTTATCTTAGCAATGGCTACTATAAAACTATCTGGTCGCTTGGTAGCATTCCTCAATGCCAATTAGCCGTTTAATGCATTTACTGGAGGCAAAATGGATTTAAAATGCTTTTTCAACTGACCATAATAAGATAATATGAATGAGTCTTGAAGCGGCATTTCAAAACAGTATTTTATGAGTTAACAAAGTCAAAATAAAACCTTTAATAGGAGTAAAAGGAATTTTAGAAGTCAAGGTTTTAAGATCGTTGTAAAGAAGTTGTGTAGATTCTTATAACCCTGACTAAAAGTTGAAACCTATTGGCATCTCTTGCTGCCATAATAAAACCGAATTGATTTCTAGTGGCTTTCATAAAACTTTAGTAAAACTAATTAAAGCTGGATGGTTTTGGCAATGTTACTTGGGTGAAGCTTGTTGGGCTATAAGTAAAATTGGTTAGGGTTCCTCGTTCCTCACTCACTGCTTCAACCTTCCTTTGTAGGGTCCATATTATCGTCTCGGTATTTCTGTTTCTGAAGAGCTGACTTTGGTAGCGCATATTGAGACTCACAATGTGCAAAGCACCGCTCTCAGCCATGGAATAGGAAAGAGAACAGGAGAAAGGAGAGAAGCATTTGTAACTGGTAACATGCTATGCGCATGTGAGACTTTCATGGTGATATTCTCACAACGGCCGTTCAGAATGGTTCAACGTATGCATATGAGAGATCATTCCCGATGAGTTTCCACTCGTTCACTCAGAAGACAAGAAACATTTTACTACGTGCTCGCATCTGCAAGTGGTCTTTACAAGCTGTCCATCTGGTTCAGGCATTTTTGAACGTTTATGTGGCAGCCTATTCACACATGAAATCTGCCGCGACCAACTCGACAGAACGCGCCCATACCCCTTTCTGAACTGAAGGGCAGGGTCATGAGTAGACTTCCTAAATCGGCCCAAACCGGCCCAACGTCGTTCTTTTTTTATTACCTTGGCTTGCTAAAAAACAACATCACACTTCGTTTGTGGCTTCAACAGCATCCTTACTATCGGTTTAAATCGGCTTTAAATTATATCAAAAGCAACTTTGTCTTCACAATGAAAAACCACCATCACACTGAACACCAAAAGAGTTAAAATTCTTCTTATCTTAACGATGTAAATCATCACCACACGTTGTAAGTGGCTCCAATGGAATCCTTACCGTTGGTTTAAATCGGCACTAATATTTTGATGGTTGGATTTATGAATCTCCTTTAAATCAAGCTAATTGGAAAATAATTTAAACCAAGGTATATCGAGAATTCGGTGTATTGTTTACCAATCTAACCCTTTGATCAATCATCCAAATGATTTCTTGGTCTCCAACAACGCGAGTTTCGCGTCGACACATTTCTACCCTTTTAAATTTGATCTGTGTTTGAATGAGCCGGTGTCGGTAGCGAATTAGTTTGGGATCACCACCACAATGATTATGTTTGTTCGTCCCAAACGTAAGTCCCATAAAAACTAACATGACAGGTAAACAATCAGCTGTCCTTTATGAACTTACTTATGCGAAAAAATAATTGGTTATACGGATAGTTAATCCAAAGTTCAGAAAATTTTAGACTGTTCCAGAAATTATAAGCACACCTAATGTTAACGGTCATTTTGAATTGAATGTCAATTTTTAAAATTATTATGGCTGCTTTCCTTTGTTTACACATATCTGTACGCCATAGTTTAAAATATAACTTAGTTTTCAGTTAACTTTCAAAATGCGAGGTCTTATTTCGTAGCAGAAAAAAAGAATCGTGCACAAATCCTATACTGTGAGTAAAATCTCTTAAAGCGACCGAAGCGGTACGAACTGCAGTTAAAAATTATGGAGAACAATGTGAAGAGTGGTAGGAAATCCAGTCCAGTGAGTCCTGCTATTGACAAGAAGATCATCGATGTCTATAAACAGAAACCATCGGCTTCCGTTCGAGATTTTACGAAAAAGATAGGGACCTCGACGTCTTATGTAATGCGTGCAGAAGAGCGACTTTGACTCAAGACATACCGGAAGCAGAAGAAACCCAAAAGAAACTCAAATCAGGCCGCGTCTGTGAAACCGAGAGCCCGGAAACTAAATGATACAATTTTTGTAGACATTCTTGGTGCATGATCATGGACGATAAAACGTATCTGGAACTGACTTATAAACCTTACATCACGCAAGGCCTGGGGTATCCCCGAAACAGAGAAGGCCAACTTCAACGCAGACAAGGAGCTGAACCATCCTGGCTGTACATGGCATTGCTTTAAACGCCGCGTCCCGGAGTCCCCGCGTCCCCTGTCAACGCACGTTGAACAACCAACGAACGAAATTCTCTGAAGGATAATTCTAGCCTAACTTAAAACAAGCGCGGAATGAAGTGACAACAAAAGGATTTTTCGTAGAATTGATTACACAATAAACAAATTAAAAAAGTCTTCCACAAACTAATAAAGCAGCAAGCAGTGCCACAATTATGAATACTTCACTGTAATAAACATAAGGGAGAGTCAATCATATGAAATGTTAAGAGCTAAGGCCTGTCCACGTTAAATTTCGGACACTTTTCTTTCAGTGTAGTTTTTGAATTATTTCACTGATCGCTGAGACGTTTCACTTTTATGACAGCTGAAACTTGCCACTTTTTTTCGCGGTACAACATGTTGACATTCTTGTTACATTCAAAAAAATGCCGTCGAATCAAGGAATGCCGTGGAAGTACTGACGTTGCACACGAAACTGTATTGGACGACAACTCGTTGCTTTGTGTTACTTTTGTGATCAAGGAATATGAAACATAGTGCTTTGATTGCATTGTTCAGAACTGGAAAACGGCAGAAGTAAACCGATCGTGAACTGTCTTATTTACGTGTGTACAGAAGTTTTGTACACCGTCAGAGGATACCAGTAGAACGGAAGTACCAACAAATGATATGTTGGGGGACATCAAGCCAGAGATGCCAGATATACAGACATGTGTGTATTTATACAGAAATTTGCATACAGACCTCATACAGATTTCAGACATTTTACAGAGATTACGATAAAGTTGAAGATTTTTACAGACATTAATATCCTTCAATAAAATTAAAATGATTCTGAAACGATTTTATTTGTTCTGTTTGTTGACCTAGAGCATCCAATATTTATATGAAGTATCACAGAGAACTGTTTAACTTCTCAGATGTGTCAAGGTTTTATTTTGAAGCTCCTTTAATATCAAAACAGACCTTATGTTATGTCATCATTTTCATGAATATAAGCCAGAAGTTCTTTTTGGCTCCGCAATACCTATTATGTATAGCCGATTGATGACTAGAAAGCTATTCAGTTACGCAGATAATATTGTTCGTGAATCTCCATTTACAGTTCATTCATTTAAAAGATGCTAACGCATTTACTAATAGTCTTGCTAAAAATGAACAAATGTTGTCATATTTTATTTTTCAATGCCGTTTTAGTTCTATGACAACCATTGATAAATGCTTGATGTTACCAACAATCAATAGGAAACTAACGATATAATTTTGGTTTACTGTTTAAGAACCCCTTGGTTCCAAGAACACCTTGTACCTTGGGGAAGGTCCATTAATTACGTCAAGCAGTATGGGGGGAGGGGGGGTTTGAGAAAACGCGACGATCCATACAAAAATATTTGAAGGTCCATACAAAAAACGTGACAAGGGGGGGGGGGTTATAAAAATGCAATTTTTGCGTGACGTAATTAATGGACGTTCCCTTGCAATCTTGGCGCTTTTCGGTACTAGAATCTTCATTTTTGTTTTGATCCGCTGGGCCATTTTTACAGAATATTTGAGGAGTTATACGTCGTGAGTTATGTTTTTAGGAATGATTCATTTGGCTTGAGACCAATGTGCTGGTACTTACTGAACCAAAAACTATGTGCATTTTTTACTTGATTACCCAGCCTAGTTATTACGAAAGGCCTTATACAAAAATAAGTTTCAGAACATGGAAGCTTTAAATCTTTGTGAAGGAACTTCC
>JASCZW010017146.1:0-17498 GCA_034211315.2 Aedes japonicus | reverse complement strand
GCCGATTTTTAAGCAAATTCAGGGTTGGAGTTTTTCACCGGCAGGAAGCAAGTTCTATGTGGACGACAAATTTAAGAAGAAGAAGAAAATGTCGAAATTCACCTCAAATATCTCATTTGGCAGGACCATCTGCTCTTGCGGACTGAGGTGTGAGCCTTTCGTGACAAAGGAGCACAGTAAATGGCGAGGATCTACAAATCTGAGTGCCTCGAGAAAGCGCCTTTTTGCCGGTCTTGCAGCAGCACGGTCGAAGCTCCGCTATTTTGGCCAGATTTGGCATCATGCCACTATTCTAAAAGTGTCCTGGAGTAGTATGAGGCCAATTATGTCCATTTTGTTCCAAAGGACATGAATCCGCCAAACTGTCCGGAGCAGCGCCCGGTGGAGCAGTACTGGGCAATGATGGAGCAGGAACTTTCGGAAGAGCAAGAAGACAGTCAAAGACGAGAAAGGACATGTTAAGAAAATGGAAAAAAAAACTGAGAAACTGGTACCGGATGACACTGTAAAGAGCTTTGATGGAGGGCATCAAGCGAAAATGCGTTCAATTTTACACTCAAATCTCCATCGATTAACTTTTCTTTTGGTATTTGAAGTTAATATATGTATAAAACTACCCTAAAATTTTGGTTCGATTCTAAACATTATAAGAAAATTGGCATGACATTTTTAGGTGTCGCAATAATTTCCGTGGTTCGCCCTTCAATCTTGGGCTCTCATTCTGAATTGAGAGAAATTGTTGACGGAAAAACGATATTTTTCTTACTCTTTTTTTCTGACCCCATTGCGTGCGGGCCACATTGTTCCCACTAGCAAAAATCGTCCGGACCGTCATGCAAGGTCTTGGCGGACGACGCACTTTGGGACGATGTTTAATAAACTTTCGAAGCGATGACTAAAACCAAAAGTTCGAACCATCGAACCATCGAACGCGGTTCCAATCGAGCAATGTAAATAAATACAATGACTTCACGGATAAATGCGTGGTATTGCTTTGGAATTTCATGTTTTAGATTCAAATAATGTATGCATTACAAGAAATGGCCTGAATTTAGAGACTTTTCATGCGATTACCCTGTCACCTGGTGCAAGCATGGGAAAACTCATTCACTCGCATGAGCACCACCGATTTAAAATAGCAACCCTCGGTTGCTAACAGAATAGTGTATGAGTGTGATGTTACCTATCAAACGATTTTACACGAATCCTCGAAAACGAACATTGTAGGCAAAGAGCAAAAAGAATCAGGCAGAAACAAATTTTCAGCTAGGCGTTATATTGAATTAATGCGTTGCCATTGAACGTAAGCGATTTGGATACACCGAATGAGATTATTTTGACTCAGTGAATGCAATCAGCTGGAAGGATCAGAGCAGAGATCCGGTTTAAAATTACGCTTTATGTTTTTATGTTGCATTAGATTGCTTAACATCATGTCAATGATTGTTTAAAGTTAAATGTGAATTCAATCGAGTGTGAGTGTGATTCAATCAATCTCGCTCAGCTGAATCCAACTGAATGCAATCGTTGATGATTGAGCGGGTAAAAATAGGCAATGAGAAATCGTCCACACTGATACCGTCCGATTCATTCACTGTACGATCAGCTGCCAGTTTTGCTCAATTCTGTTTTCTACGAATTAGAATGAAAGTAGAATAGTGATGAACAGAATCGGAATAATTTAAACGTGGTAACGCTCACTTATGAATGTTTATGCGTGTGAGTGAAAATTAGGCGCTAAGTGAACCGATTTTTCCCATGCGTTGAGCTGGTGAATCCACCTATTCGTCGCCAATCAATCATCGAAAAAAATGACAACATTATCAGTTCATTTCCAGCAGCCAGTCAAGCAACTGCGTTCGATAGTCGATCCGGCATTATCAATCTCCTCCTCCTTCTGGGAAAGCTCAGTTCCAGCCACCGACGGTGCTGCGCAATCGTAAAATGCGTGGTGAAAAATATCTTTCCGGTGAAGAGCGACGTCGTGGTGATCATAGATTGCGAGAACTACTTGACGCTGGTCAGCAACAACTGGCAAGGGACCGGATTATTTAGGCCCCCGCTCCAAGAAAGTAAATGTTGACGTCAAAGATATCATACACACCAAGTTCCGGAAGAAGGTCCTTTCGTGGCTGATCGTCAGCTAGAAGGGAATATCAAAGCCGCTGTTCTTTCCTTTGATGCTTGTGGTGAACGGGAAGACAAAGAAGTACGTGGTCTTTTAACTAGACCTAGCCTAGAACCAATATGCCAAGATATTACTGGAGGAAGTGAGCTGACTGAAGATAAACATTGTACCGAAGACTGTCAACCCTCGAAACATTTTCCAGCTGAAATCCAGCTACAACTTTCTTGCCCATTTGTCGAGAGCATACTTTTCGATTTGTTCCACTTCCAACCTTCCGGTCCACAATCAAGCGCTGGTCAAATGATTTGCAAACATAAAATACTGTAGTTTTTGGTAGTTTTCGTTGCTGTGCAAAATCGTGTACGAGTAATTTTGGATTTTGCTGTCGTTCGTACAAAATTCGTTTGCGACCTTCCACTTGATTCGACATCATTTTACTGAATGTTTCAAGAATGTAAACATGTTGTACCACAAATAAAGTGGAGAGTTTCAGCTGTCATATAAGTGAAACGTTTCAGCGATCATTGAAATAATTCAAAAGCTACACTGAAAGAAAATAATCCCAAAATTTAACGTGAACAGGCTTTGAAAGATTTTGAAAAGAGTTCTAGTGAGAGATGTTATGACCATTTAAGAACCTTCTTAAAACCTATTGACTGATGGCTCAGCTATTAAACTTCACTGTGATATCGTGGTTGGTTTTGTTTTTCTGCTTTGTTCGATTCTCTACTCTTCTGATTCATTTCAAGCAGTAAATAATGATCTATAATAATAATCCACATCAAATTGCATCACGAAAAAAACCTGTGGAAGATTACCCAGTTGACCGATCCTTTTCAATCTTTCAGACGATAAAATATTACAAATCGGTAAGCTTTTGGCATACTTATTCCATTCCATTTCCATATAATAACCGTACGCTCGCACCTTACGCTTTACTCCGCATTAGGTTCTGTAAAGTTTGAATTAAAAATAATGGACTTTTTTCCGGATGGTGATAAAAAAAGCTACGGCAGATAATTCCTTTCGATTAATTTCCCATGGACGGTAATTATTTAAGCTTACTTGCAAAAAACTTCTACGCCCTTGCGAGCGGCCTTCTACCAGTTAACCGTAACATTCACCATGGCGGACGAAAACATGCGTGCTTTTTTAGTTTTATTTGTCAATTCCTTCTCAGTTTTTGCGACAAAATTGTTGGAGTCGATCTTACGCTTCAGGCTGGCCCGGAAATTCTCGATGGGATGCAGCTGGGGACGTTGGGCGGTTCGCCGACTTGGGTACCACTCATTTAGCCGCTCCATCTCCTGCAACGATCGCTTCGAGTAGTGGGCTGACGCCAGATCCGGCCAGAACACCGCGTCTTCACCCTTATGGTATATCTTGATAAACGACGAACTATAAATATCCCCGTTCCCGGCCAGTTCGGGGCGAAAGAAGAGCGGCGTTGATATCCCCTTCTCACTGATTGTCAGCCACAGCAGCACCTTCTTGGGGAATTTGGTGTGTGAAATGAACTTCACCTCGGAGTTCCCATCCTTTGAGGAGGAAGTAAAATACGAAGTGCCCTGGCAATCGTTGCCATCCAGGGTGAGAGGGGTTTCGTCATCCATCACCACGGCCACGTCGCGATTCCCCGGAAAAATCGAGTTCACCATCTTATTCAGCCGCTGCCGCTGCGTCATTGCCTGCGCTCTAGAACCAGTGGACGCGGCTTCCGCTTCCTGACATGTATGTTCATGTTCGCCAGGTGCTTTTTCACTGTCTGGCCGGTTGAACCAACCTCCCGGCCAAGCGCACGCAGCGATGCAGCCACTTTTCCCTCGGTCTTCCTCTTCAGCATCCTTTGGAGCTTCTTGTCGCTCAGGGTCGTCGGCCGTCCGGAACCGGGCTTTCTTTCGATGCTCTGATTGTTGTCTAATAGTGATCAGATGTTGTAGATGCCGGAACGGTCGTATCCGGCGTCCACAAAGTGCCGCACGATGCCCTTTTTGACGCGGCGGGGTGCCGTTCTTTGAACGCGCACACTTCTGAACGGAGCTGCTTCACTGTTTATGCCATCACGGTTGAAGTTCGACTGATAGAGCTGTCAAATTTTGTCTGCTGACTCATGGGTTACCCATTCGAAAATACTATCGTTGTTAAATTGCTTATTTTTACGCTCTTTAATAAACGCGTTATATTCATGGATTCGTTCCATTGTGCAATAGCTTGAGTTTAGCTCAATAAAACAGTATAATCAACGCCAAAACTACAGGTAAACTACTTCGTAAGAAGACATCTTCGGAAGCAATTTATACACAGGATTCATGCTTTTTCCACAGCAACTCAACTCGTATGTGAGCCCACATTTCGACCCACTAAATAGGATTACTAGTGAACCAGAACGGTATGACCATCAACATACATTTGATTCAGTTGTAATCTATTCAATTCCAACAAAGTCATCTCATAAATATCTGAGTGCCTTCACTTTTGACGAAATTCCACTACCAAATATTGATCGCATTAGTAATGTGTTCTTGTTCAATGGAAATGCGCAAAGCAACAGTTTTACCTAATGCACCAACATCAGACCTGCAGCATAAGCACTCATTATCGTCATGTACACCGATCGTGCTGATGTTGAATATACGACTCCATTTAGCAAACGGTAGTAAACCATAGCAGCGACGTAATTGCAGCCACCGGCCTCCAACCCTCACCATTATCGTAAGAAAAGCGGCTACGTGCCGCAATCTCACTTCGAATTTCCCCGCGAGAAGCAGCGGCAGTCAAAAACCCTGCAAGGAGATAATGGCGCGAAGCTACTGCTCGTAATAAACTCAGTCTCGGCTCTGTCTCAGTTCTCAGACGCAGTGTGTCTCCGATGCAGGCAGTCCTTTAACGGCGATGGTTTCCCGGCAGATAACACACTCTTCCAAGACGATGGGATGTAGGCATTCATAAAATTTGTTGAGTGCGGATTGACTTTCGGTAGTGGGTAAATTTTCGGAAGAAGTTCCTAAATGGAATATTAAACGAATGCGGGGGAAATTGCCTGGCGACCAGCGCATTTATGGAATCGATTTTGGAACCGCCGTTATGATGGGATCATCGTTGGCGTCGTCATCACCGTCACTGTCACTTGCTCAGTGGACAAGATTAAGCCATTTAGGAAATTTGCTCCATTCGTCGTCAGCGCACTGCAAAGAGGTCGTAACATTTTTATGTCTACTGGAAATAAATCCATTTCCATCCCCCAGCGACGATGACTACAAATGTCCGGAATGTTCCTCGGCGAATAGTTTCGTACGGTGCGGTGGTGGGGACACAAGTGCGTCCACTGACTGACTGCTGCAAACCGCATCGGGGCACGCCGAATGGTGACAGTTTTCTCACTCCCTTATCCTTGAAGTGGCAGCCGTGTTGTTTGGGAGGCGCCAGTTGTCCCATTCTGGGTGGGTTGGTGGGTGGTAAAATGCGGAGGCGATAGATACTTTGTGGCTTCATTTGGTGGATTTGTGGCAATCATTGCTGACATCTGGATGCGCACTCGACAATGCCGCCACCGCCGGAGGTCAACCGGTGATGGGATCATTGCATCGGTGAGTTTGGCGAAAAAAAAATGGAAGAGAATCACGAGATGCAATTGCGACACTTCGCACACGTCTGGCTGTCAGACTGGTTTAACGGTTTGGGTGGACTAAAAATGGTGAATGCAGTTGTATTGTGTTTTCGATATTGGAGAGAACTTAGTATGTCGCGGTGATGACGTGACGTGTTTCAATGTTGATTTCTTGGTTCATTGTACTGGACAAAATTTTGAAAAATATATCAATATTTCGTGAGAATTGACCACAAACTTGGAATCGAGGGATATCGATACCCATTTCAACAAGATTTTGGATTTTTTGATATATCTAGAAGTCTTCAAAACATATGTACTTCTTGGGAACATCTCATGACAACATATAAGGGGAGAGGGGTGGTCCTGTTGGATTGATTGGATAACTTTCTTAAAACATGCTGAGTAAATCTAAACGATTGAAGATGATCAAATCAAATTCGAACCGTGTCTAAGTTGTGAATAATTAATGGTTTCAATTCGAAGCCTTTGCTAACGCAGACATCACTTTGGAGTACGTATTGGTTTTGTCCCCGCTTATACTGACGTTACATTTCGTTGTATCCACGGTAGCTAAGGAATGTATCGAATATAAGCTATCCACATACATTTGCGTTGTACGCATGTATTTGTGATGGTTTTTTATGTTCTGAACACTGCATGCTGTGCGTTTGACTGTCAGCTTTCTTTTGTTTACTTGTTTGTACGGTTCAAATTCTGCGTTTTCAAAATGTCGCGTATTGAAAAAAAAGTGAAAATTAAGGTTCTGGACACATGGCTAAGTGAGAAGGGTATTACTATGCGAAAATTGGCGAAGCGGTTTGGAATTCATCATGCGAGTGTTAAAACTATCATTAATAAGTTTGGGGAACACTATTCTTTGGATGAGCTACCAGGAAGAGGCAGAAAACCCAGTTCTTCCAACCCGAAACTGGAGCAGAAAGTGGTATCTCTAATCATGAAGAACAAATCAATGTCAATACGTGATTTGGCCAAAAAAGCAGGAACGAGTGTCGGAATGATCCAGCGTATCAAGAGGCGAAACCACCTGAAGACCTACAAGAAGCAGAAAATCTCGAAACAGAAGAAGCGAGCAGCAACAAGGGCCCGGAAATTGAACTCGCGTCTTTTGCAGCGTCCGGATGCATGCGTTTTGATGGACGATGAGACCTATGTTAAGGAGGACTCAAAAACCCTTCCAGGTCCACAATACTTTACTGCCGCCGTTGGAGAGGATCTGAGCGATGCGGACAGGTCGATTCAAATGGAGAAATTCGGTCAAAAGGTACTGGTATTGCAAGCAATATGTTCCTGTGGTTTGAAGTCAACCATTTTTTACACTACCGGAACTATAAATGCGGAAATCGATCGATCTGAGTGTCTCCAGAAAAGATTGTTGCCTTTATATAAGAAGCATAGTACACCTTCACTGTTTTGGCCGGATTTAGCGTCGGCTCACTATGCCAAAACTACTCTCAATTGGCTTGCAGAAAAGGGTATAGATTTCTTTGAGAAAAATATCAATTCAACAAATTGCCCTCAGCTTCGACCCATCGAACGTTACTGGGTAATCGTGAAGAGGGTCTTCAAGAAGGCTGGGAACATGCAGGAGTTCAAAAAAATTTGGGCTCAAGTGTCCAAAAAATGCGATGCAACACTTGTCCGGAACTTGATGAAGAGCATTCGATCCAAAGTTCCAAAATTCGTGAAGTAATAACTTAAATTTCATCCGGTCTTCATTGTGTTCAAGTTTAACCTCGTACAATAAAGGATCAATTTTTTGTATGAATAAAATATCGGTTTTCAACATAATTTGAAAGAAAGTTTGTTGACAGCTTATTGTCGATACGCTCCTAACTTCCCTGGGTGAAGGCCAACTTTTCCGAGGACCATAACGTTGTCCTACAGCAGGATGGAGAGCCGTGTCCCACGTCCAATCGAACCCAACCATGGTTGAACGATAACATGAAGTTTTCTTAATCCGTTGGATTATTCGATTTGGGCATATGTTGAAGCACGAGCCTGCCAAACATCACACCCTAGTGTGAAAACCCTGAAGTTAACCATAACACGCACATGGCAGTCAATATCGGAAGACAACGTCCGAATGGCATGCTCTGGATGCCAGCGTCTGCCCGAGGATGTTATTAATAAAAATGGAGAACAAATTGAATAAATTTGTTTAAAAGGAATTAATAAAGATAACTACACTCGAAAATGTTGATATTATTACTTGAATAAGTTGAAAATGGGATTTGAAAGAAATAGAACAAATTTTCGCATTATTTTCTGCCGCACCCTATATCCTGTGACTACTCTGGAAGCATCTGAACATGTCCTTGAAGATACCCCGGGGAATGTGGCCACTTTTTGACTTGCACCTATCCATACCATGTGACGTATCAAATTTTCTGAATTTTCAAAAGCAAGCCATTGGTGACATTTCAAGCATTTAGGCAAGTACCTATATTCGACTTACGATGAATCGAGAGATTGGAGAGTGTTAATATAGGATTCAAACGATTGCTAACGTTTAATGAGCATGAGCATGCTCATCCGCCTACGGATGCAACATTGCACAGAGGGCAAGAACTGATGAAAACTAAGGAAAAAATCCTTAACTTTTATCGCATTCATTCGCGGCTTGTAAACAAAGCCATTTCCGTTTGGAAATTGTCTGGAGAATCGTATGGATCTGGTTTCAATTACCGCACAGATATGGTTGTAGAGCTATAGAGCTTATTGTTCCCCACTTCCCCTTATATTTTTAAATAATTTATAGACATCTTTGCACGGTGAGTCTCAAGATCAACAAAATGATGCTAGTTCTATGTAAAATTTCCAGGAAAATCGATTGAAGTTTGTTTCGTTTGTCGCAAGGCTCTGTGAACGAAGATACGGCTGATTTTACCCTGATTCTCCTAATATTTTCCTGTTTTTCACAATTTTCTTTGCTCTATGTGACTTAAGATCAATATAATAGTGCTAGTTCTTTGTCAAATTTTCTGAGAAATCGATTGAAATTGGTTTCATTTACCGCACGGCTCTGTGAACGTAGATATGGCTGATTGTACCCTAATTCCCCTAATATTTTTGTGGTTATCATAAATTTATTTTGGTCGGAGTTACTCAAGATCAACAAAGTAAGGCTAGTCCTTTGTAAAATTTGCTGGAAAATCGATTGAAACTGGTTTCATTCACCGCACTGCTCTGTGAACGAAAATATGGTCGATTTTACCCCGATTATCTCAATATTTTTGTGCTATTCAGACATTGCTTTGTTCGGCGTGACTCAAGATCAACAAAATAATGCTAGTTCTTTGTAAATTTTTCTGAGATATCGATTGAAATTGGTTTCATTTACCGCATGGCTTTGTGAACGTAGATATGGCTCCCTTCTCTATTATCAATCCCCTCTAAACCAAGAAAATCATGCCCCACAGACCTTCCATGCCTAAAGTTAATTTCACAACAAATTCCCCTACTTCCACCACATGTTTGTGATCATCCCACCAGTGCACTGGTGACTGCAGTGACCAAATACATAGACTGTTTTTGGAACAATTTGGAATACCTAGAATCGATAGAAAAAATCCGAGCTTAAACTGGACACGAATCTGGACGAATATCAAAACGAAAAAGCTGTCTTCTAGCCATCGGAGCAATATTTATCTGCTAGTTAATGAGAAGATAGAACACCGAAAACTGATAAGAATCATACATCGAGCCGACGGGGAAAATTGCTTACATTGTAATTCTATAGTAGAAACTATACACAACAAGTTTGCCGATTGCCCTCGTGTTGCAAGCGCATGGGCTTTTGTGCAACAGGAGATTCTGATGATACTTGGAGGAAACTGTCTTTTGAAGATATGTTGCGACTGACTTTAATAAACATAGGACCAACAAATAGGGGGAAAATCTTGAAATTTATTTATTATACATTAATTATGTTCAAGAGTCAAACGGTAGAATCGATGTTAGTGCACTTGCATTTTATTTAAACTGCGAAAAATGAAAGACATTTGTAAACAGCTTTTATAGATTCAGAAATTCGTTACATATTCGTGGGGTTGCTATATTATCAAGCATCCCGAAACTTTTTGAATCTATCATAAATGATAATACATTTTCGAATGTGAGGACTTTAATTTCTGATAAACAGAATGGTTTTGTTAAAGGGCAATCAACCGCCACTAATTTGATACAATTTGTAAATTGTTCTTTGAACTTAATGGACAAAGAATATTGTGTGGAAGCGCTATACATCGATTTTAGTATAGCATTTGACAGAGTTGATATTCCACTGTTGCTTTTTAAATTGGGATTCAATCCTGGGCTACAGAAATGGATTGAGTCTTACTTGACTCAGAGAACGCAAAGAGTAAGATTTGATGTAAAACTTTCAACAATTGTGAACGTTACTTCGGGCGTGCACAAGGGTCTCATCTTGGTCCATTATTATTTATATTAAAACACATTTTGAGCTTCCTTCTTGTTTCAATATATGCAAAAGACATAAAACTTTTCATGGAGATATTTGAGACATCGGAACTGGAATTATTTCTACACGAAATTGACAATTTCTACATATGGTTGTTAGAGAAATTCGTTAGAACATAATTTAAAAAAATGCAATTCCATTTCGCTTACCAGAAAATACACAATATTGAAAAAATCTATTACACTCGGCCAGAAAACTGTTGAAAGATGCAGTCAAATTAGAGACTTAGGTGTTATACTCGATTTTAAATTAACTTTTGCCGAACATTATAATAATATCATTTATAAAGCAAGCAAATTTAGCTTGAACTTTAATGATCCATACACCATCAAAACACTGTACATAACATATGTGAGACCTCTTCTTGATTATTGTAGCATAGTTTGGTCTCCATATCAAGATACACATGCAAGCCGTATAGAGTCGGTTCAAAAACAATTTTTGTTATTTGCCCTACGAAAGTTAGGTTGGACGACTTTACCTATGCCGTCTTATGAGTCACGATGTATGTTGATTAACTTAGATGGGCTAAAAAAAAAGAGAATTTGCAATGATAGCTTTCCTGAATGATGTTATTATGCAGAGAGTAACACAAGAGATTTAAGAAAATCTTAACTTCTATGCTCCCTCTCGCTTCCTAAGAAATAGACAATTAGCTTACATAAACAGTCAAAGAACAAACTATGCAAAGAATAGGCCTTTAAATAGGATGATGTCGTGTTATAATAAGTATTGCAATTTATTAGATGTGACAATGAATAAAACAGAGCATAGGAAAATTTTCTTTTCACGGTTAGGGTAAATTAAGATATTTCAAATTAGACTTTAAGTACTATTTGTAAAACAAAACTGGTCTACAAAAGATTGACGCCCAAAAATAAAATGAGCTTAAAGATCTTCCCTATACCATGGGGCGTTGAGGGATAATGGTACCAAGCCAGTGGCTGCTTGAGCTGATAGAACTTCAGACAAACACAAATCTTGAAGATGCTTTCAAGAAAACGAATATTCTGGCGTTTTATTCGAAATACATCAGTGCGGATAAATTTTCTGAATTGCGGAAACATGCTTTGAAAATGCTGTCGCTGTTTGGCACTACATATCGTTGTGAACAAATGTTTTCAAACATAAAAAATATGAAATCAAACCCCAGAAACCGCTTGATAGACGAGCATTTGGAAAATGTGCTACGAATTGCTGGTTCAGATTTTACTATTGATATTGATAAGCTCGTCAAAAAAAAACGCAATCAAGCAAATTAGACTGTGAAGTTGCAAATATGGTTTTGTTAACATAAATGAGAACTGATTATGTAAGTAAAAATTGTAAAACAATGAAAATGATACGTGCAATAAACTGAAGCCATTTATGAATGATCGTCAAAAAGCAAAGTTTTATCATTTCTTCAATATATTCACATATCTCAGAGTTGGAAGGAAGATGCTAATTATCAACAGGAGACTTTGATTGAAATGTTATTAGATAGAGAAAGGTTTGAAAGAATAGATAGATAGTTCCGTTAGAGTACGGCAGTATGAAAATGTGATTAGAAGTTGAAAATTGAGCCAGAAAGCAGTACATAACGAAGTAGGCGCTTTTTTGCCATACCCTTCTATGCAAAAGGGGCGAGGGGGAAGCGGGTGACTACCTCACCTCGACAGGCATAATCCTTAAATGTCTTTAGAAAATTCGCTGCGGCCCGCCATATCATTCGCAAAATGCTTCGTGGCCTTCAAAGATGTTCATGTTGAGGACCACTGGTCTACAAGTTAGATTGTATACTCAAACAAACAATGACTGTGTTCACTGAGACGAGTTTACTTCCACTCTAAAATCTACTTCAAACTGTTCCTCTATCTGATAACAAACAAAAACAATCATTCCAAAACAAACTGCAATAAGCACTCCACCTGACTATCGTTCATCATACGTGTGGAAGACTGCGCACCCACTCTAAGAAAGCACATTATTCGATTAACCTTTGTTCTCCACTTGCTACAATTGAACCAGGAAAGAGCCGTTGCAAAGCGGAACGGAAGGTGTACCTAAGCGATTCCAAGAATTGCACTTTCTCTTTTCAGGATGATTCAGCAGAAAGGAAAATCCCCCGGAAAGAATCCTTTGCTCAAATATTTAAACTCCAGCCAATTTAAAGACATTGAACAATTGAAGAGAGTAAATATCATTCGTGAAATCTCCACCCGGGGAAAGCACCTTCAAGTGAATCAATTTCCTATCGCATTACAACCTCCTATAGCTTTCATTCCCATTGTCACCCATTAGCAGTTCGTTTCTGACCAAAGGTCTGCACTTGATTACCCCCTCGTATTTTCTTTCTTTTTTTGTTCTGTGCGGGTGCTTTCTCTTCCTCAGCAGCAGACAATTATCCGCACAATTTAACTCATTACCGGATTCTGCATAATGCACAAGTGCTGCAAGTTGGCTTGCTTCGCGGTTCCGAGAGTTCCTAATTACTGGTATTTAAGGACACACCAGCGTTTTTTTTTTTTGGGTTCTGCTATTCTTCCGACATTGTCTGCCACCACCGAGAAGTGCAATTCAAGATGACCAGAAGAATACCTCTGCCGCCATGGGAAGCGAAAAACGGTCATTAAAACCGAGCTGCATTCCATGTTGCCTGCAGATGTAACCCCATTTCGCCTGCCAAATAGTATCCAATAAACGAAAGAAAATTCAGCTATTTTCGGAACCGCCCCAGGGTTGTCGAGGAATGGAATTCCTATTAGCACGTAAGAGCATAAATGGGACACACCACCAACTTCCGACAAACAGGTTATTATTAAATTTGCTTTTCTCTATCCGGTGGCGGTCGCACCTTAATCCGGAGATTCCACGGAAGAAAATTCCTCCGATAGCACGCGGAAGAGACCGGCCATTAACTGATAGACACGACACCCGTTTAGTGGTCATGTCGTAAATAATTTGCTCTGTTTTTATTTTCGACGCTCCTAGCCTAGCTGCCACACGGAAGCAGATGGGGGGAAGATGGGCCGATAAAAGGGTATCGATTTGCAATCGACAGTCCCGCCGTCGGGTGCGGGTAGGAACGTCGGTTGTTGATGTTGTTGATGGACGAAACTGTCAACGGAGACCAACTGGCGGTGGAAGGCGAGAAAACACACCCTTTCGAAGTCCCGAAGCAGAAGGCGAGAACGGGCGCTTGGCGCAATACACGAAGACGGTAATTTGTTCTTCGCTAATGGGACGATCATTAAATCCGTCACACCCATTTAGCAATTTTGTTGTCGTGTCTTCCGCTGTCGTCGTTATTGACTTGGACATTGTCAAGCGGTGAGGGTTGTGTCTAGTTGTCGTCGTAGGGTTTTTCTCAGGTCAATTCTCATCCTGGGTGCGCTTTAAAAATGTGCATAGAAGGCTATATTGTAAACTGTTCCTACACTCAGTAGCAAAAAAAAAAGACGAGCAAAATTTTCTTCCAAAAAACGCGTTGTTCAACCTTCTGTAACTTTGTCAATTATCAATATATTTGGCTGAAATTATTATTATTAATTATAAATTATTATTAATAATTATAAATTTGAAGTTATCATAACATATGTGAAAAAAATCATTTTGGACATACCAATTTAAAAAAAACGTATTTCTGTGAAAAATTTAGGTAGCATATTAAAAATTTCTCCATGACTTAAAATAATACACAAATTTATGTGGACAAAATTTTAACTGTTTCCATCAAGTGATTTGGACTACAGCTGGCGTCAAAGTCGAGGCTCCAACATGAGTATTTTCCTTGTTCACCCAATTATGACCATGCTGAACTAGCGGTGCAAAAACAAAGCCGAGGCGAATATATCTTATTAATTCGGCCCAAACCTGTATGATGACAAAGCCTCGGCTTTTTTTTGCACCGATGACCTATGGTCAGGTAGAAACTTCTCAGAAGTATTGGGAGCAAGCAGTTCATGCAAGAAGAACCTTCATAAATTCATTACCGAAGATCAAGATCATACTTACCAGAATTTCAAGACAGAACTTCCCCAATAATCAGGAGAGAACTGGAAGAAGTGGAGGGGAGAGGACTTCTCTGAAGTTTGGAATTTTTCAGAGGTTTTGAAGTTCTTCCCAGAAATGCAAGATTGAACTTCCCAGAAGTTTCAGAAATTTCTCAAAAAATCTGAAAAAAAAATCTTCAGGACGATGCGTCATAGAAGTTGAGGTAAAACTTCTCTCAAGTTCAGGAAATAACTTACCACAAGTTTCGGAAGAAACTTCTAAATGTTAGTTGGAATTTCCTAGAAGTGCTTGGCAGCTTTTCCAAAGCTCAGAGGAAAACATTCTGTATTTCAGAATAAGGATTTCTCAAAATTCTTTAGGGAGAAAAGAAAGAAACTTTCCAGGAGCATTGGGGGTACTTCCTTTTAATTTGAGCACGAATTTCCCAATAGTTCCGGATCAAAATTCCCCAAAGTTCTGGAGAAGTTCAGAAGATGACTTCTCAGAAGTCCAGGAAGAAACTTCAAGAACAAATTTAAGGGAATTTTCCTAAAAATTTTGGAATAAAAATTTTCTCGTAGTGCTGGATGGGACCAATCAGAAGTTTGGAAAGAATAAGCTCTGGAAAAAACTTCCCCGAATTTCAAGAAGAAATCTACCAGAGAGGGCACTACCTGAAGGGTCAAGAAGGATTTTTTCAAATAAATCAGTAAAGAACTCCGCAGAAGTTCACAAGAGGACTTTTCAGAAGTTGCGAAGAGACCAAAAGATCAGTTGGATCTTCCCAGAAGTGCTAGATAGCCTCCCTTAAGTTTCGAATCATACATTCCAGTATTTCAGAATGAAAACTGCTCGAAGTTCACAAAATCTCAGCCATTATGGTAGATTCTTTTGATAAAATCAGGAAGAATCTTTCCAGAAGTATAGGGCGATCTTTCTAGTAGTTCAAGCAGGAATTTCTTGAAAAAATCAGGAACAAACTTCCCTAAAGTTCAGGACAATTCTCTCTGAAGTTCAAAAGAGATTATTTCGGCAGCTCTGAAAAGAATTTCTAAGAAGTTCAGGAAGAAACTTCTAGCATCTTAAGAAGATCTTCCAAGAAATTCTGAAGAGTACTTTCTTAAAGTTTTGCAGAAACTTTCCTCGTAGTTCAGTATGGGGCTTATCAGAAGTTTAGAAAGTAACTATGTTCAGGAAAAAAAAATACCAAATGTTTCTGGAAGGTAAGGTTGGGTTCTTAAATGTGAATTTCGAAGAAAATAAAGGGTGACTGCCAAGAATTTCATGAGTAATTTTGCCTGAATTTCAGGAGGAAACTTCCTAGAATAAAGCAAAGAGCCTTGCAGAAGATCAGGAGAGAGTTTTCCTGAAATTTAAGAGATAATCACTGACTAACCGAAGAAGCAGTCTTTACAAAAATCATTCATATGACCATAATGATATTGATGATCATGACTGATGATGACACCATATTAAAATATGGTACACACCATCAATGGGTATTGTTGAATCAAAAACTCAGATGAATTAATCAAATGAAATTTTAATTTTGATTTTAAAATACAAAACTGGAAAGAGCATTACAGGGAAAACAAACTATGGAAAATTGTGTCATCAAGCTTCAGTCTCTCTCTCTCTCTCTCTCTCTCTCTCTCTCTCTCTCTCTCTCTCTCTCTCTCTCTCTCACTCTCTCTGTTTAAAAAGGCTAATTTCTCAGACATTTCAATATTCATTATAACTTTCACTTTTAAAAAATATCTTTCATCCCTTGATTGCATACAATTGTACTTCAAAATTGAGTGAAATGAAACGGGAGTGTTTGTTCATGTAACCATGAATTGAGTGATTGGGTGAATAGATAGAGGTCAAACGATTGCTTACGTTTAATGACGAAAAAACATCATAAACCGTTCCAATCCAGTGTCAATACTTTGTTATTGAGTTGGATTCTGGATTGGATTCCCATAGAGTGGAAAGTGCTCAGAATACAGGGGACACCGAAGGTTCTCTCAAATCCACGCATCCAGAGGCATCGTGAAACACCATCATTAGGCCGTGAAGAAGAAAGAATAATAGCAGAAAGTAGAGAAGAAGTAAGCAGAAAAGAAGAAAGGCTACACCAGGAGAGAAGTATGGGGGATGCCCTAGTGGTCCGCGTGAAGGGCGCAACGACGTACGCTGAGTTTCTATGGACAGCGTGTGTGATGACGAACGGAATAGTGTTGTGTTTTTTGTGCTCGTAATTTTTAATTATTTTACGTGTGAAAAGTGTTGCGAAACGCACAAAAAATTTTCTAACACGCATCTAGAGTGTTTTTGAGAACAGGCTAAGTAAAAGAACAGTTGCGATTGCAGCTTGTTCTAATTAAATTTCAATTTTATTGGTCGTTCAACCGGCGCCCCCGGGAGACCATTTGTGCTATATTGTTTTTGCCTTGTCTTTTTCTTTGGTAAGGTCGTTGGTTATCGGTAGCGTCGACGTGTGTATAATGTGTTTTGAGCCTACTGCTTGACAATGGCCTGTTGTTCATGCAATGAGGGAATGGTTGCGGCTGATCTGCCGTTAACTTGTTTAGGGAAGTGTGCGCGTGTATTCCATTACAAGTGTACACCACTTACGAAGGGAACGGGACCTGATAATGCAAACCTTTGCTTTAAATGTGTAGATTGTCTATCAGACCAGTGTTGTGGTGGGCAAGAAGATGCGATCTCGGATGCTAAGCGGATGGAGGAAGGTATGAAAAATCTTTCGGACTCGATCACTTGCATGCGAGATCAAATTTCTGCCCAAATAGACAACGCGTTGAAAAACGGGATGGAACATTTGAGAACAGAGATATAAATGAGTCTTTGATAAATTAATCTGTGAGAAATTTGATGCTATGACAAGTTCAGTTTGAGGTGTCACTGAGGGGGGGGGGGGGGGGGGGGAGGGGGGGGGGGGGGGGGGGGAGGGGGGGAGGGGGGGGGGGGGGGGGGGGGAGGGGGAGGGGGAGGGGGGGGGGAGGAGGAGGGGGGGGAGGGGGGAGAGAGAGGAGAGGGAGAGAGAGAGAGAGAGAGAGAGAGAGAGAGAGAGAGAGGAGAGAGAGAGAGGGAGAGAGAGAGAGAGAGAGAGAGAGAGAGAGAGAGGAGAGAGAGAGAGAGAGAGAGGAGAGAGAGAGAGAGAGAGAGAGAGAGAGAGAGAGAGAGAGAGAAAGAGAAAGAAGAAAAAAAAAAAAAAAAAAAATCTTTTTTTTTTTTTTTTTTTTTTTTTTTTTTTTTTTTTTTTTTTTTTTTTTTTGATC
>JASCZW010017145.1:0-17518 GCA_034211315.2 Aedes japonicus | reverse complement strand
GTAAAGGAGGTAAACCATCTGGTCCAGCACCCTTTGAGACATCCAATGTTTCAAGAGCATATAAGATTTCTTTATCGGATAAACTTAAAACTGAAATATCTTTCATTGGTTCAGGGAGGTACGAAAAATATTGATGATCACGCTCACTATCATTATGAGATGTATAGACGTCCTGAAAGAAATCAGCAAATAAGTCACAAATTTCATTAGAAGTATTACCACTTTTGTCACCTAGATGCATTTTTGATGGAAAGTTCTGAGATTTTCGTTTCTCTTTAACATGTTTGAAGAAGTATTTAGGGTCGATTTAATATTATTTTCTATTTTTGTGTTGTGTTCTTTGTATGCTTTTAATATTTCAAGATTTAGCTGATCACATATGGCCAGGTAGATTGAGAGGGTTTTCATCACTTTTATTTCTTTTATACGCTTTATGTGCTTTCTGCTTCCTATTTTAAGATTGATTACCTGTCTATTGAACCACTCTGGCGCTTTGTTATTGATTTTCTTCCTTCGCTTTTTGGGGACTGTTTGTTCTAGAATATCATACATTATTTCGTAGAATGCATCCACTGATTTTTCTATGCCATGATTACGCGTTAAAATTTGCCAATCGACACAATTTAATTTATGTTTGATTACTGCATAGTTTGCATTGCTAAAATCATAGAATGAGTCGGTGAAATTGTTATCCATCTTTGGTTTTTTTTCGTGTATAAATACGGAGTACTCAATAGCAGTGTGAAATGCTTCATTTTTCCAAAGGGCAAATATGACTCGGATACGCAAAAATCGTCCGACATGTTTGTAAATAACAAATCTAAGTAGCAGTTGTTTTTATTTTTCACGGTATTTACTTGATGTAGCCTAATTCAGCACTACTTTCAAACAGAGTATGAAGCGTTTCGTTGTCCCCCTACAATTGGTATCAAAGAAAGATTCATTTTCGTCATCAACAATAAAATTGGCTGTTCTTTGGTTAAAATCTCCGTATATGTGAACATTTGCTTCAGAATCAAATTTCGAAACAATATCACCAGCAATACTAAAAAAAATTTCATAGGACTCTTTCCTCGCGTGTTCTGGGGGGAAATACACTGACGCTAAAATGTGAATTTGGTCTCCGATGAGAAATTTTACCCACACATGGTCAAACTCCTTACACTTGTATGATAAAATTTGTTCCGATTCATAGTTAACACTAACTGCTACTAAAACGCCTCCACCGCAACAGATTGCCAAAAACCTCTTCGTTATACATTCCGGAATCCCAACTCGTCTCAGTTCCTAAAATTACTGTAAAATTGCACGCAGCAACTTGTTTTATAAATTTCGTTCACTTTAATTGCACTTTTCATTCTGTTAAAAAATTTTGACAATAAATTATTACTTCTTTGCTTTCATGTTTTTGAGGCTCGGTTATGTGTGGCACTATGTTAGTCGAAAAACTAAAACTATTGGAATTAATTATCTTTTCATCATAATCTAAATTAATGATAGTCGACAGATTAAAGTTACTTAAGCTATTTACCTCTCCTTGATTAAGAAAAGACGTCAAATTCAGCATATCATCTTCGGGTTCATCAATGTTATTGTCCTCCTCCAAGGGGTCCGTCAATTCAAGGGAAACACGAATGCTTACATGTGCATGCCACGCAAGGTGCAGCCGAGAGGGCCCCGGGGCATTCCAATTGGTTAAATGTGCAGGAGCGGAAGGTGACGGAAAGGATGGTGCATCGCCGGCCGGGTACGGGTTTAGTATTTCACCTCTTTGAAAGTTGATTGTTCGATGGCTAGGTGGAGGTCTGGAGAAACGATCCTTTGCAGTAGCAAGAAGCTCGCGGTCGGGTGGAAGTTGGTTGTATTTGTTGTTGATGTTGGTATTGTTATAGTTGCAATGGTTGGTGGTTGCGTAGTTTTCATTATAGCTGTTGCTGTTATAGCGTTTGACAGTATGCAACATATCACGGGCCTTATTTGAATAAGGCACGTCTGACGTTTGTTCCTACGGGCACGAGTGGCAGTATTGTTTACAAATAATGAATCTTTTGATGTTTGGATGTTAGAGATGTTGGCTAAAGCAAAATGAATTCTCGCCAGCTCCTTGACTTAAACGTCTACAGCAGACGTACAGTTTAAAGAGACGTTAATAAAATGAATCACTTGCTTGGTGGCCGTCTCGAATAATCAATAGAATGGCAATCCAGTGTATGCGAAAAATTTGGCCATCGAATTTTAAAAAAAGGGTAGTGCTCAAGAGTTTTGTCTCCTCCAAAAATGTCCCCATGCGAAAATTCAAGCTCAATCGGTCTTCGTCAAGTCGACTCCCAAAACGGTCAAAGTTTGACTTTTTTACCCATGAAACATCTCCCAAGTATTGGAAATTTCCGAAATCGATTTTTTTTGCCAAATGTCTTAAAATGCATGAAACTTTGAGATCTGGTGTTATAGCGAAAATATTTTTTTTGAACAAAATCGATTTTCTGTGATCAATTTTCGAGTTGGTGGAGTGAATTGAATTTGACTTGAAGGATTTAAATTCAATTGCTGAGTTATTCATGGCAATATTATTGAAACATATCCTATATCATTGATGGCTGCTAGCATATTATATGTGATATTTTATTAAAGTGGTTCACTTATTTTCCATAAGGGTGGTCCTTTTTGTTGAAAATTAAAAAAAAAACTATACTAAAAAACAAACAATTTGAATGGAATCTTGAAGCCATGGTATTGAAACATCTCGTATGTAATCGTTAGTCATAGTCTACATTTAATGTGATATTTAATTAGGATGGCCTCTTATTTTCCATCGAAAAAAATCCAAAAAAATCAGAATTTGAATGGGATATTGAAAACAATAGTATTTTAACACCTCGTTTATCATCATTTGCTATTGTGAACACTTTATTCGTGTTATTTTATTAGGGAGGATCACTTTTTCCATTAGGGTGGTCCTTTAATGAGTTCGTGATTTAGTTCACGTAAACGTGATCGAGTAAATCGTATTTTCATGATATTCATCTCAAACCAACGAACAAAGTTCACTTCTGTTAAGTTTCGTAACGGTTTCAGTGAAAACAAAGTAAAATCGTGATTTCGTTATACCAAGACGTGATTTCGTTCCGATAAGTGTGAACTCAGATCAAGAAAACTTGAAGCTGTCGTTTCATTTGTTTTATTATGATTGGTATGTTACCGTGGTAGTCGATCGTCCATTGTGATGAAATTTGAGATTCCTGGGGTGGACATCACCCCTGACACGCCGATACAGTAGATAGTACCCGACCGAGGGTTAATTCATAGTGGCTGATATACTGGTTCGGACCACCAACCACTAGCAGAAGGTGATGATGCATCGCAACATATAGCTGTTTGTCAGTCTAACATCTTTAGATGCCAATTGCCTGTTTGAGGGGTATTGTAATAAACACTACAATTTTGACATCTGGAATTGACGGATGCCCTATTTTCAGTTGAGGCGCGCCCCAATTACTGAACAACCAACTTAAACGTTACCTAACCAGCAAACTACCAATTTGCGATCGTCTAACTCTACTGTATATTAATGTATAAACAGACGTGAGAATATTAAAAAATAAGTTATCATTCCAATTGTTACAGTTAAAATTTCAACAATATATTACATGTAGATATTATATTACACTGAAAGTTAATTTTAGTTTATATTACAAAATCGAATGTAATACTCACAAATCCATTCGTTGTTTTCTGCAACGAAACTGATTTGTTCTTTTTATGAAGATACATTCGTATTTCATGGCACACGCGCAACTGTCTAAAGCACGAAGCTTTTGTTGACACAGAAAGAACATTCGTACATTGTACGAAAACAATACAAAGAAGTTACGAACATTTGGTCACAAATTATAAAGAAACGTCTATCTGGTGGTTGCATGAAGGACTGGCAGATGGCAACGACTGACAGAATCTATTTTATCGACTCAAAATGTAATTGACAAAAAAGGCGCAACCTCGTGGAGTTGTCCAGCGTTTTTTTTTTTAATGTTTCTGACATTTGGTTCAAACCTGAATATTTGGAAAGTGCTGATTCTGAATCCGTGGTTGATCTCACTAGGCCACGCTGACTCGTGAGAACATGTTTGATTAATGAGCATGAAGTTTTAGCTCTCGACAGCGATTTAATTTTTATTTTGGGTCAAATAATTAATTCCTGTCCATACCAGCAAAAACACCATCAAGCATGAGTACGGTATAAAAGAAGAACAGCGATTGGCTGGTCATCACGAAGTTCATTTAGTGCATTTTTAAAAAAGGTGTAATGAAAGCATTTCACCCGATAAAAAGCATTATGACTGTTTCATACAATATACGAGACATTTGTTTTATGTACAAAATCCATTTTTACGAAACACGTGAAAGGTACTTTACGAAAATAAATTTTCAGTGTTGACATGTTTTCAAAAATTTTCTACATAACTTTCTAGTTTGGTTTCAAAGATAGCAATTCGAGTGATCGGCAAACCCATTTTGATGGGGTTTCAGAAATAATTGGTTTATCGAATCATAATACCACTAAAAAAAGAATTTATATATAAACCCATGCTGCTTATAACCAACAATCAATATGCAACTAGTGATTTGAAATTGGTTCACTGTTGTAGAACCCCTTGGTTCGAAGTACACCTTGATGCCAGCACCTTGCTAAAAAAGTTACGAAAAGTTCTATTTTTGAACGTCATAACACATTAGATCTCCAAAATTTGTGTAGCAACCGATTGGAAATATATTCTTGCTCCATTGTTCCAGAATTTTAACATTTACTAAAATAATATTGAACATTTATTAGAAGAAAAAGTAGTTGTAAGAATTATTTCCATTCGGTTGCTGCAAAACATTTGGAAATCGAAAGACACATTTTAAAACAGGCTATTTTTTGTTACGCTTTATTTTTTCTATGTACTATGTACTATGTATTATAATTGTGAAATTTGACTACTACTTACTACTAGATCCACTTTTTAAATTGATGAATACCTTTGTTATGCTGTGTTTTTGAATGTTTAAACCTAACAACATATACAACTTCAAACAGCTTCCAAAGACATATCTTGGGGTTTTTTTTCATTAGGGCGAGTCTGCAATTGAGAGACTCTTTCTCTTTCATTCATATTCCATTCAGCGTTACGTTTTTCATTCAACTATTTGTAGAGTATTGTAGCCAGCAATGTTGTGTTTCTATCTGTACTAAAGAATCCCTCAAAAGATTTATATTGGCGCTGTAATAAATGAAAGAGAGCGAGAGAGGAGAGAGCCTCTCATTGTTACATTCGCCCTTTTGAAAAAAAATCTTAGATATGTCTTTTAACACTGCAATGCTTTGAAATAACGTTGTAGTAACACGAAGAAAAAGGTCAATATTTCTAAGAAATATTATAATGGTAGGCCATGAGAAGTTTGCTGGCTGTTATTTTCCGGTCGAACTTCCTAACGGGATTTCCTATCAAGACCTAAAATTTCACATACTTATGCGTCTGAGTATGAAAATTTTCGATTGATTTACGGTTGTCTGTGAGGAAAAGTAAGTATTTGAAACTGATAAACATATATTGATGAAGTTTGCAGCAGCAGATAATTTCTCATCTCCATGCGAAGCGCTAGGAGTGGGATAGTAATTTTATTGCTAGAACGAATAGACATGAAGAGAAAGTGTATTGATAGATCCGTATAGGGAACGGCAGGCTTTGAAAATTGAAAGATGTAAGTTTGAAAACGAGCGGAGGGCATTTGAACGGTAGTATCCGATCAGGCACATAACCCTTTGTCATACTACCCCATACAGGATAGGCAAGGGAGGAAACATATTTTCTTTTAAATGGTGTTAAGTTTTGCTTTTTGTAAACAGACAATAGGTCGAGGTAGACAGCGCTGCAAAATAATAAGTCGACAACTGTGATGGAGCGTGCGTCCCCGCAACATAACACTGGTCCTCACAAGTTCCTACCTCATGATTCCACGGGTCAAGAGATGACAAGGACCACCAACTAAGGGTTGCATACTTAACTGGTAGTGCAGCCTGGGCATTGTTGTCTTTCTGACTTCAGCTAGATTGAGGAGGTGCGTGCTGAGCGTCTGTCCGCCAGCGGCTGAGTAAGAAACGCTGTATCTCGTCGGCTATACCTTAGGAGGCAGTCCCTCCAACGCAATGTAGGCAGTCCGACCACGGTAAGCTAGCATGCTGCAATCTTACCCTACCACGAAAAATGTAAGTATTCTTTATACGGTATATAATTTTGGATCATCCATGGAATTTCCGAGTATTGTATGAAAATTATTTTTTTTCCTTCATGGCAATGATAATGCAAGTCCATTTACAATTGCAGCAGGACCACAATCGAAAGTCATGCAGACAGTACACATGTTATTCTCATTTTATAGAATAACATCCCTTCACAATATTTTTATGCTATTTTCAGCGTCGCATTTATCCATCGTCGTAAGTTTTAGTCCACCTAAGCGAGATAAGGCGCTATAACCTTGGCAATTATTGCCAGGCTTTTGGTTTAAATGCCAAAAGTTCACCCACAGGCAAAAGGAGCATAATCTAATCTTTCTAGCATCTATGCTCCCAACGATAAAGTTCAAATTATCACACTGTTTAACTCTACATGGAAGCGTTTGGTACGGGAGGTCCACGCTTTTTTCCTTCCCTTGATTCAGAGTAGTAGAGCGATTTTAGATATTTCTGGAATCGCTCTAGTTCTTGGAATCCTTTCTGCGGCACATACTACGCAGTTGGTCTGGCCGATGACAAGAAAAATGATGTATTCAAGAAAACATCATTTACCAGGATGCCTTCAAGAATTGGCTGCGTTAGTGTGAGATTAGATTAGATTAGATTAGATTAGATAAAAAAGCTACGAAATGAAGGTAAAACTCTTAAAGAAATTGTAGAAACTATTCGCTGTTCACAGAAAATGGTAATTCCACACAGAAAAAAATAATTAATTTTAACAAGCGCGTTAAATTTCCCCTCGTGTAATTCCAAGCCAAAGGAGCGTAAACAACGATATTGTTTGCAATCTTTCATACAACAGGCTCGATTCAGGCGTTATTTGGCTTAAATTTACATGAAATATCCCATTATGTTCTGCCAAATCTACCCAGCAAGAAAAATGTTAGAGTTAGACGATGTTAGAAAATGGTTAGACGTTATCAACATAAAGCTTAAAGCTCCAGGTGCATGATTTCATGAAGAATGGGTAACGTTCTGGCTATCATTCTTTTTTATGCGTAAAAAAATATGAAGCTTCGGACTCGGGCAAAGCTGATGTCAGGGTTGCCAGAGTGTTGAGTAATATAAATTGAGCGGTATTATTTATAATACTTTTCCTTTCTATATATCGATTGATGTGGATCATTCTTGATATTCTTCGAAGTGGTTGGTTTTATTTTTATTTTTAATAAATCATACTTTGAATACGAGCAAGTTGGACCCAACCAATTAAATTACGTGTTTTTTTATAGATACGCCTTAACCTACGTTGAGGTGATAAATCTTCCAAATACCAAAAACAGTTATTTTTAATTAAGGTGCTATGCTAAGAAATACACAACAAAAAAAAAGCATTAAATTCATTATTACAGTCAGCGGTCAACAGTTTATCGATCTTTAGGTATGTCAGGCAAATTGTCCAATAATAGTTAAAAAGTTGTTTGCATTTCAATTAATAGTTAAAAGTTTTTGGTCAATCCCAGTGTGAACACAGAGGTTTACCAATACGACGCTGTTTTGTGTGTTATTACCAAATCATATTTTTTATATTTGACAGGATGTAATTGATAAATAATTTGAAAAGATTGTCTCACGTTACAGGGAATATTTAGTTATACTTATTTCAGGCTACCAAACTGGTGCATGTTACCCAAGTAACAATTTTGGTTTTATGAGGGTTCTGACCTCTAAGTGTGCTTTAAAACCACAATAAAACTTGAATTGTTACTTGGGTAGTAAGATTGTTATGAAAAAATGTAAAAAAAACATTATATTGACGTTCGGAAATGTATAGTTCTGCTAAAGAGCATGCAATATTAAAAAGAAAGTCATAAAGTTTTTAACTTCCGGTTACTGTCCACAAATTATTGAACACATAGTATTATTTAATTGTTAACTGAAAAGTGATCAAAATTATTAGTGAATAGCACATTGCTCAAAAAAGAGATTGGGAGCGCATTTTGGAACGACTACCAACACTATTTTGACGTATTAATTAAGTAAAAATAATAAATTATATTAATTTAGATTACTGTTGGACAACTTTAAAAGCTCATTTTAGTTATTAAGGGAACGTCCATTAATTACGTCACGCAAAAATTGCCTTTTTATAACCCCCCCCCTTGTCACGTTTTTGTATGGACCTTCAATTTTTTTTTGTATGGATCGTCACGTTTTCTCAAACCCCCCCTCCCCCCCTACTGCGTGACGTAATTAATGGACCTTCCCTAATTATACTGCGTTGCGTGATATATTATTACGAAATTTAACAATAAAACAACCATCTCAATATAATGAAACAAATGAACCGCTAGTCATTAAAACAATCATCATCCGTTAACGAAATTTCCCGGTAGTCAGTGAATGTGTTCTTACGATGCATACTTGCTCCACCAGTGAAAAAGCGAGCAGCCCCAGCAGCTCCAAACAGCTTCCAGCAGCTGTTTACATAAATTAATCGACGGATGACCCCAACACGACTTTTTCGCGCGAATCAAAGCCTTGTCCAAGTAAACTAGAAGTGAGGTAGCAGTGGTAGTGGTAGTGTCCTTCCTCAGGGCCACCGAAATAAGTGGAATAGAGAATTAACGCGTCTTTGGGAGTGTTGGGTCATCGTAAGTAATAAAATATATAGTACAGTAAACCAAATGCAAGTAATGATTTAAAAGCTTTTTGTTTTGTTTCATTAACTTTTATGCACTAAAACAAAACGTAGCCGCGATTAAACGTAACTCGAATTTACATTAATTTTACCTCGATATAAATATCTATCTCGATATAAATATCTATCTTCATGATTTTCATAATTTTGCTTATCAGAAATTTATATTGTATAAAATTATCTTATATCAAGTCAAGATTATTTGGCCCGACCTGTTATTGACACTGGAAATGACATTTTTGTCTTGTCATAGGGGATTTCTGATTAAAAAGTCCGCTTATTGAGTAGAGTTGATTTATAGACGCTGTGCTAAAGTTTGTGAATTTTCACTTAAACTTGACATTTAAGAAATAAATTAAAATGTCCAAAAACCCCTCTGTTGTTGATCGTTCCCTTCTGAAGGATGTTTGAAAACTATCCATCTGTCGAATTTAAAGGAAAACTAACTTTAATTACTTTATCGTTTAGCCCCCACAAAGCATAATTATTTTATATCGAGTCTTATTAACATTGCTGTTAGTCGTCATTTCGACCCAATGCGATTCATTTACCGATAATTTCTTGCAGAATCTGATTCACAAAACTTCACGTATGATGATCTTGTTAGTTATGATTATTATCACAAATTTGTCTCACATTGTATTGTATACTTTAAAATCTTATGAGATTTTTTGAGATTCCTTTAATTTTAAAACGATATTCATAATTGCGTATTATTTGAATATGGCAGTGAATGATTTTCTTTCAAGAGCTACAATTCTATAACACTTCTTATTTCGAACATTTATAAATAAATTTATCCAAAGGCATCCAAAATCCAAATGACAGCACTGCTTGTGAACAATGTGTTGTAACATAAAGGTTATTTAGTTTGAAAATATTCCAATGAAAATGTTTAAAAATTTGAATCTATATTTTCATGCCTATTCTTGCAAATAAATAGGAAATAAACATTAATTCTTTTATTTAAGTAGAATTACTTCCCGCTTGCTGCATCAAAACACGAGCAGTTGGTCCATAAATCCAAACACTTTGCAAAGTTTTTTTAATCATAGGCTGCCTGTAGTTATCTGTACGTTAGTTTCAAATATAGGAGAATTGATAGGGAATTGTTCAAAAATTTATCACACAAGTTGTAAGAAAATTTGAGTTTAAAAGTGTAAGAAAATACAAACAAATTATAAACAGCCGTTCAAAGTTTAAATAATTACAAATTACTAAACATATATAGAAAAATATAAATATGTATACGAGAAACTGAGAAACTTTCCTGGTATAAGAAAAGCATTGATATAATCTGCATTCAATACTGATTAAAATGCTTTTACAATAATTATGATTGAAAAAATATTTCATTTTTTTTTCAAAATACCGCAACTTCAATGAAATACAATAAAACAAATAGTAAATTTGAAACTGGATCATTGCAGAGCTATGAAATGAACTGTTTCATACCTAAGATTAAAGAAAGCACATTAGTTCATTTCATTTAAATTATTTGAAAAAAAAAAGATACCTGATCTGAGAGTAAACATTTATCACTCATTGCGATTAACTTGTACTTGGATTATGTAAAGTTAATGGTTTGAAAATTCAAAGAATTCAAATTTAAGAACAATCTAAAACCATGAGAAAACACGGAGAATAATTTCGTTGACTGAAACATCAGTGTTCAAGTTCAAACATAAGAAAATAAATTGAAAGCATGTTTTCGACAAAAAATTAATATTTGAATCAAATTCAAGGCATGTTTATCGTCACAATATACACATCGTGGGTACCGTGTACTTTCCTCTTCATAACGTGAGGCCGAGGTGAAGTTTCAACGCTCATGACATGAGTGAATTTTTACCCTTGGTAGATAATTTGCTCGATATAAAATCACAGACTAGTCCCTTTTAGGTTCATGATAATATCCTTGGTTTGCAAGCAATATGGTTATAATGCAATCAAACCAAATTACTAAATTATTTAAAATACAATATACCTACCTAATATAAATTTGGAACGTAAACAATAATAAAAAAACAATCAGACATCAGACAGACAGATTTTTGTTTGTTTTCGAAATTCCTATGTATATTTTTGACGTAAACCTGTTTAAAATAAACGTTATATGATGTTTAATTGAAAGATTGCTGCCATTTGATTGAAACATTGAATATTTTTTAAATAAAGCAGGTTTATTTTTGAGGTCAGAATAAACTAAGCTTATGTTTAAATTTGACTGAAATATTTTTGTTTCGACGGTACTTTTTTCAGTGTGAAGTAGGGAATTTCTAAGTGGAATTTGCTGTGTCTGATTGGATTGATATGAAATTATTTGAGAAGTCAAAATTTGATGAGGTTAAACATAAGTCGAACTCATTCAGATGAAATTGTGATGATAAAAAGGTGAATAATTCTACCAACTAGTATGCATTTACATGAACATAGAAATATTGCACAACATCATATAGTGGGTATAGCGCATTAAGTTGTGACATAGTTTTTCCAACGGCATCAAACCAACGGATTTTGAGTTTTTGATCGATTGGCGTCTCTAACCGCCTTTTCATGTTTTTTATTTTGGAAACTTCTTTCGTGATACTCAAGTAGATTTTTCAGCATGAGAAAAATCGTTTATTAAATATTTACTCATCATAAGTGAATTGATTAATTTATTCGGAGAACGACTGCTTTAAGCTTGCAATAAAAAACATATTCTTGCCAATAGGTTATATTAAGAAAATAAAATAAAATAGGTAAGGGATGTAATGTTAGCTCAGCTCCTTCATTCGGCCTATGTACCAAAATGTGTAATTAATATAGCAATAATCAACAAAACAAAATCAAGTTGCTATTACGATGACTGATGTAATCCGAAGCAATTGAGACAATATTAATCAACTTATAGTTCTTCACTTCCGCGTAATTTTCGATTTCTTGAACTATTGGGGCATCATGATTTCACTGGTTAAGCTGAACAGATGATCTACACGATCTTCAAGTGATCTAAATTTGGATTAATTGAATCGATGAAGCAAGTAATGCAGTCTGATGTGCAGAAAATAGTTACACGTTACAAACGAACTGTTATTATAGCTAAAACAACAATGATTTTACAAAAAATCATAGACCCAATGTTGGGGACATATTTTTTTGTATGTTCCCAATTATGGCCTGTTGTATCAATAACGTTATAAAAAGGTTGTTACTGGCAAAATTTCAAGTGAAAATGCATGTGTTTGCGGTTGTTTATATTCAAATGGCTCATCTAAACACAAACCGAAGGAACTAAGTCGTTGTTTTAGTGATTTGTAATGTTTTCATTATTGAATGGCTAGTAAATCATATGTGAACATCACTTAAGAGTTTCAAAGCAGTTTTACTTTAGTATGTTTTGTGAAATTTTGTGTTAAATAATGCGAATACAGCTGACAATGTCTTAATTCATGGAATAAGAAGAAAAACCGTACAAAGACTGCATTTAGTAATAAATTCATCGAATGGGACGAACTTGCATCCATGAATAGACTCAATTTGGTGCCTGTAGACCGACATTAAATCCATATCCCTTGAAAGTTTCTGACTTTATAAAAGAGTTGTGTCACTTTTCGTGATACAAACTACCAAATGTCTTATCAAATTTATCTTAGCAAATGTAAAACTAGTTGAATCTCACCTTCAGCTTGAAAACTTTAAGAGTTATAATCAAAAATGTAACCGATGGTAGTATAATAGGCTGAGTCAAGGGACACATACCCTATTCTTCCAATATCTCCATTATCAAGAAGTCAGTACTTTTTATTCTATCCCAAGATGGCTCGGTAAATGTCGTATAGTTTGTTTTTAAATCAACCTGCTTAGATCAAAGACGAACCAAATAACGAATAAAGAATTTGATATACATCTATAACCAAATTTCTCTTGACACAAAATCAAAATAAAAGGAAATACTGTTGGCAACGCTGGCAGCTTAGCTCGAATGATATACGTCGCAGCTATCGTTCTTTTGTTATGTTTTTCGCTGCAGTCATTTGCCTCCATCGGCATTGGTGTTTTGACGGTGTTTGTACCTGCGAACAGCGGGTTATGATGATTGATGGTGCTTATTAAAAAGGTTAGTAATCAAAGTTCTATGGTCGTTTGTTTTCACTCTGCTGAAATAGTATAAAATGCTAAGTTTTTGTATAAATAGCAGAGTGTAAATAAACGCCCACAAAACTTTGATTGCGAGATTTTTCATGAATTTCACCATAAACCTCTTCTAACGGAGTCTAACCACCCGCATTAAATTACGTCTAATGTTAGTCTAACGTTAGACTATCTGGTTAGCTATGTACCCCAGTCATGTTTAACATCATGTGTCAGATGTATCTAACAGACGTCTAACATTAGACGAAAGTTAGACGAAATGTTCGACGAACAGTCTAACGTGTTCGACTAACGTCAGGCTTATGTTAGACTAACCTTTCTTACTGGGTAGCATTCCCTTTATGTGCGATTAGATAACGCAGAAAAATTCAGTGTTTCTTTATCTGTGCAGAAGAAATCAGAAACACGAGGAAGGAAACGGACGACCAGTGCTAGAGATGACCGCCGGATACGGAAGTTGGAGAAAAAGGATGCTTTTCATTACATCTACAGCCACCAAAAGGAGGTAGGACTGGAAGTGACAACTAGAAAATCCGGAACCGTTTGATTGATTGTAAATACCGAGCCTCGTTCTCGGCAAAAACGGTATCGTAATAGAAGATTTGCTTTCGCTGAACATCATCTCGAGAATCTCAATCAACGTGGAACTGGCTTTTTAAGGATTGTGTTGTAGAGCACCGAAACAAAAGGTGAATTTATTTGAAGCAGATAGTAGACACTATGTAAGACATCCTAGAAATAGCGAGTTCTCTCCACAACAAACGACAAATACCATCAAGCACGGTGGTGGATGTATTATGGTGTTTTTCGTGGTATGGAACACCAACAAGTCAACAGGCCAACAGGCCCTCTGTTTTGGATAAAATCTATTAGGACACAAAAGCAGTACCTGAGCTTCTTAGGTGAGATTATGCTGCGTAATGCAGAAGAAGACATGTAATTAAAATGGAAGTTCCAGCAAGCTAACAATCCAAAACACACATCGAAAAAGGTGAAGCAATGGTTTATTGAAAAGAAAATTGATGTCTTGGACTGTCCAGCGCAGTTTCCTGTCCTCAATCGAATAGAAAACCTTTAGAATGAAAGATCGTGATAATTTGTGGAACGCGATCCAAAAAGCTTGATATGCATTTACGAGAGAGACATGTCAATAGTCTCGTGGATTCTATGCAAAAACGTTGTGAAGTTGTACTCGAAAAGCAATGGATTTTCAATTAAATACTAAGCATTGAACGAACACATATTGCTTCTGCTTACGTAAAACTATGATTTTTAATTTTTCATGTTGGTATCTTTATGTTATTCCACCGACAAGAGTGAATATTATGTTTATGTGTGTGTGTGTGTTTCCAAATCAATTCTCTTCTTTTGTTACTGAGTTTGTAAGTTTAAGTTTTCCAATAAAATTGATACATGAAACGATCGGAATTATTGGTGAATTGATTGTAAGGAATCAAAGTAACTTTTATATTCCATTCAAACCTATTATTTTTTACACCACTGTAGGTACGAGTTGTCAGCACTTATTCTTAAAATTAGATTCCATTATTCGATAAACATTACATCTATGCTATAATTAGCCAGAAATAATCTATATTCTAAACGACATTAAATTATATTACGCATAAGGCATACACCATTGACCTCGGCAGCGAGAATGTTTCGTCACCGGTTTTCTTAGATTACCAGTTCACTTTTGTGTGTCTTTCAACTTGTTTTTGAATTCTCATGTGATTTAAGGGTGATTGGGGGCCAATTATAAATAAGAACCTTTTATAACCGGAACGTGTTCCTAAGATAACTTAGGGACCGAATGACGGATTCCAAAAGCCTACAATAGGACCACAGTTCCATGCATCTGGCATCTGTAGCATCATGGACATTTAAATATACACACACACATTTTATGAGCCCGCCGAGCTGAGCTGAATGCTGTATAATGCTTGGCACTTCTAGCATCGGACCGAAATTAGATTTTTCAAGCGATCAATATATCAGTATGTTGGAAAACAGTTACACTTAATCTCCAAACACTGGCACCTTAAATGCTCTTTATTTAGCATTTCAAGCTATATTGCTTTCACAATTAGTGTATTGTTTGCTCTCAACTTAGTGTTCTAAAATGCACTTCCACAGTTATTAATTGAGAGTTTTTGATGCCAGGTACCATTTTTTGCATTAGTATGATTGCGTGGTAAGTACAATCATACCCTATGCTCAGTGAGTCAAGAAATTTTCCTTAACGAAAAATTCCTAGACCAAACCGGAAATCAAACCCAGTCACCTCCAGCATGGTATGGCTTTGTAGCTTCACCTTTATCGACTGAACTAAGGTAGGACCCGCCGAGGCACCTTAAATGCACTGAAACTTAATCTTCAAAAATATCCTCAGTCGACACAAATTACTCTACTCCAAAACATTTAATCAATGAAATATCTTCTCACAAAGCGAGTTTTTCAATACACTACCTTTTGCATCTTCCACAATTATAATAGTTGATTGTGCTCCGATGGCCATCAACAGCATTAAGTGCACCGACTTCACCCACATTTTCTTCTCGCAGCTTATTATAACACTTCGATTCACACTTCTTCACTTATAATGCTTCACTTATAGTTTCTTGAGGGGTCTTAAACTTCCAGCACTCCCGCACAGTTCAATCCGTTCATGTCAAAGGTTCTTTGCTAGCTAAAATCTGCTACCATTTCGCGACAGCATAATGTTACAACTGCAACTAGGCCACCGCGTGAACCGTTGACCGAGGCGGATTGTCAATATAACAACAGCGATACACGATTTGAATAGGTTGCACACTTATCTACGATCACAAATCATCATCGTCGTCGTCATCATTAAATTATCAATTGTACAAAAACCCGATGGCATAATTTCCCGTGACCGCACACACTCAGATCACATTAACCAGCAAAACCCCACGTGTTTACACGCTCACTTAGGAGACACACTGCCATTCATTGTTGGATTCGGATTGATCCGACGATCCCGATCACGGCAGCAGTTTTCCCGTTTACACTAAGATGATTATTGGCTTGCCATTTTCCAACCCAGGGGATGATTTTCCACGAGGACGCCGTCCTGTTCAACCGATCGATCGCGACTGAAAGCTTCGATATGCAAAGTGGTATCTTTTATATTTGAGAGTGCCTTGAGACCTCCTTGCCAGTCTGCCGTCTTATGTATGCTAGCGGTTTAGTGAAATTTTCGCGAACACTGACCCGTCAACTACCGCCGTTGAATGCAAACTGCGTCGACGGCTGTAAGCAGCTCGCGAAAATCATCTCGCGCACATACCAAACTAATATGAAGTATATGCGAAACGGTGAATCGAAGCCTTTTGTGGGTGTTTTCGACCGACCATGCACCGGAGGAGTCGCTTGGTGGCTCAAATTGGGGAAGGGGTTTTCGCGGTGAACGATTTTCCCACCGCCGGGCGGCCCAGCAGCGATGATCGGCGGGGCTGCAAATTGGTGGAAGTTGATGTGGGCGATTTGCGTTCAGTTAGCGTGTGGTTTTATGCGCGGTGATGAGTATCCGTTTTGTATTAATTGTTGCCTTTGTTGTGGCTTCTAGAGGAAGGTTCTCCGAGGGTTGGCTGGTTGGTTTATTTCGAGTGTGATATTTTGAAGGACAACCACGTGCGTTTGGGATTGAAATTGAGTTATTAACAGTTTGTTGGTGGGTGGTGTTATATTTTATGTAAATAGCTTCCTATTTTTATTTCGTATTCCATTTCGACATGTGCATTGCTTAGTGGTGTTAGAACTTTTTTTTTACATGAGAATGAACTGTATGTGTATGTCTGGAGCAGAAAAATGGACATTAGCAAATGGAATGTAGCAAAATGAAGTATCATTTCTTTCGTTCTTATTTTCCTATACGTTTTGAGTGGTTTTAGATTAAGTATTCTTGATACTGTTCCGCAGTTATCAAGTCTAGAAATGGTGGAAGTTCAATAAGCCGCCTAGAGAGATTGATTTGGTAAATGTTTTGTGTCAGTTGAAGTGATATTCTTAGCAGATAACTTCAAGATCATCAGCAAACAAGAGAGTGCTCCAATAGGAAGTTCTTTATCACTTATCTGCGTATACTTCTAATCGTTCATCTGTACATAAGTTTATAGAGGAAAGAGTTTTTTTCAAACCATTGGTGGAGATTTGTCGACGAAATTTCCAACATAGTTACATGCACAGATAAAGAAACATCGAATTTTCTGCGCTATCTAATGCACATAAAGGGAATGCTAGATGGCAGAAAACAATGGATTTCTACGAAATTTGAGCCAGATAACGCCTTTGTTCTATGGCGCTTGAAAGATTGAATCCATTTCCTTGTTTACGCCTCTTTGGCTTGAATTAAACGAGGGAAATTTTACGACGCTTGGTTAAATAGTTATAGTATCAGGAAATTGTCATTCTTTTTATAAAGAGCTAATAAAAAATTA
>JASCZW010017144.1:0-17506 GCA_034211315.2 Aedes japonicus | reverse complement strand
TTTGTGGATCGGAATGATTTTGGCTTCTTTCCAGATGCTTGGAAAGTAGTGCAGTTCCAAGCATCTGTTGAAGATAGTACTCAAAAGCGAGTGGGCTTTGGTGTTAAGCTTTTTATGATCAAGTTGAAGATCCCATCAAACCCGGGAGCCTTCATGTTTTTAGTGTTCTTCAGCGCTGAACAAATCTGTTCGATAGTAATCCTATCCTCCGGGGCACGACACAAGGGGAGGCATCTAAGTTATTGACGCATTGCGCAACCTGACCTTCAAGCGGACTTGGGATGTTTGAGCCAAGCAAATAGCGATGCGGCAACTATGATTGCCGATCGCATTTGTTTTCTCCGCTGGTGATAGAAGAATCGAATCGACAACCTTCAGAGGAGGAATGGGCTTTGGGACGCGTCTTTAGGACTTTGGCTACCTTCCAGAATGGTTTCGAATGATCATCCAAATTTTGGATGACACGTCCGAAACTCTCGTTTCGGAGCGAGTCCATTCTGGAAGCAATCTGCCGGTTTAGATCGGCCACTTCTTGTTTCCTATAAAAATCACCTGTTTTCTGAAAAAAGGCGTCTAGGAACATTTCGTAAGCGGATCAAAAGTTGGGTGCGGGAGTCAATGGCAACAAACTTACCCCTCACAGGAACTTGTCGGACGCACGCTTCGGCAGGCACGGTTATGGCTTTTCGCAGACCTTCCAGTGCATCGGTTGATGTCGTCGATGGAATCGAGCGGTGGATTTTCGTTGATGTTTTGGTCCACGATTAGGCCGAACTGTACCTAGCTCACATGGTGGTATCTTTACGTTGGAAGCTTGGAGCAGGAACTGGACCGACTTCAGCCACCACCGGTTTGTGGTCGGAGCTGTGGTCGTTGTGCGCCACCGGCTTTGACAATGTAATGTTCGTCAGGAAAAGTCCAGCATAGATGGATTTCCCGCCGGAGAGATGAATGTCGGTTCATCCGGAAACTGCACCGTGTACAGCCCATGCTGGTAGTGGTCGAACAACAGTCGACCGTTCTGGTTTCGTTGGTAATTCTTCCATGCCTCGTGGCGCGCGTTCAGGTCCCCACCGATGACGAAACGAGAGCTGGTACGTGTGATGGCAGATAGATCGTTTTTGAACTTGATTGACGCTTCGTTGCTAGCAGCACACTGGCGAGAGCAGTAGACAGCGATGAAGCGGATACTTCCAGTTGATGTTTCCACCTCCACACCAAGGGCCTCGATAACGGATGTGCGGATATGTGGCAGAATGTGGTACTTTATCCCTTTCTTCGCGATGATCGCTACACCCACCATCGATAACATCATGAACTTGGAGCTCAAAACAATTGAGCCCCCAGTTCTATAATCATCTGGCGATGGTTTTCAACCAATGCCTCCGACTTGGTTACTTCCCTCGTGTTAGGAGTCAGGCAAAGTCATCGCCATCCAGAAACCTGGGAAACATCCTTCATGTTCCAAGAGCTTTAGGCCCATCAGCCTATTCTCAGGAGTCGATAGCTCTTGTCGGTTGCTCGACTGTCGGCCTCTGCTCGGCGACGTGCACTCAACAGTCACCAGTTGGTACGAGTAACCAACATCCTCAAGCGGAACAAGTCTGTTGCGAAATCATTGATATCGAGAGGGCCTTCGATAACGTGTGGCACGATGGCCTGGTGAATAAGCTAAAAGATACAATCTCCATATCTTCCTGGTGAAGATATTTAAAAATTATCTTTCGGACAGGACATTCCATGTTTCGCTGCAAGGTGCATTTTCCTGATGCACTGGTGAGCTCTTCGGCGGTGTTCCGCAGGAAGTATACTACGTCCACTTCTGTTCAACCTATTCACCTTCGGACCCCGCTCCCAGAAAATGGATCTCTTTCGTAGTTCGCCGATAATACAGCAGTCGTCCACAATGGTAGGGTAATAAGAGCGTTTACTTACAGCAAAACTGCAGCGAAGCCTGAATGTTCTGTCAGAATACTTCACCGAATGGAGGATCTGTATCAATGCGGTGAAAACCCAGGTCATCCTCTTTCCATACTCCAATTCTCTCAGACTTGTTCCGCCGGAGGATTATAAAATTAGCCATGTGTCCAGTGGTACTCGAACCATGGACGTCAATTTTTGCCTAACATCCCACTGCGGGTAGGTTGTAGCACGGATCAAGTCCGCCGCCTGTTGAAGTCTACCTTGAAAAAGACACGGGAACCCACGTAGCCTTCAGTAGATATCAAAAGAAAGGTGAAATCAATAGTCCGAGAGAATGCCCTGTTTGGTGTAAAGAACAAAAATTTATTTAAAAATTGTCGTTGGGAACATCTAGTCTAAGAAAGTAATATGATGCTCCTTTTCTCTTCAAATTGTTGGGACTTAGCATTAACTTTAGTCGTAGACTCATATGGGCTTTTGGTTATAACACCATTAGAGGGGAAAGGGGCATAATGAGCACCCTAAGCAATGCATAAGTTTTTTGTTACTAAATGCAATCCAATTTCATGTGTTTTGCTGCTATACAAAACGGTATAAATTGTAGCTTTGAATCCTTCAAATATTTTAACGATTAAAGATAGACTTATGAGGATTAAGAATCGTTTATTGGAGCATTTTTTATGTTAATATCTTTATATCAAGATAAAAAAAGAATATTTCTGACGTCATATGGGCAGCTTTCACCGCTGTCATTCGTGAAACCACAAGAAGCACAGGCTGCGCCAACCATGCCGCATAAATCACAAAAGGAATCATGGAAATTTTGCAAATTGCGCTTGTCCGCTTTCGTTAGGCGACCACGTTTTTTCTTAGAAGCTTCGGAAGCATTTTTAGAATTTGCTTTTTGCTGAACCTTTCCCTCCTTCGTCAACTGGATAATGTCTCGTGTAGCCTGCAATTGTTTCAATGTCCTCCTGTATGGACTAGTGGTTAAGTTTGTTGCTTTGTCCCTTTTTCGAATGCTCGCAACCTTCCTTCCTGTCGATTTGGAAATCGGCAAAATAGCTGACAGAGGAATAGGAAAGACGCTTGATGGGCCGGATTTAAAACGAATGTCCACTTTGTTTTTTGCTGGATGATCGGTACGGAAGAGAGCTGACACCCTTGCTTCACACGCAGTCTCAATGTCCAAAACCGGCGGACACCCTCGGTGTTCTTGAAATGACTTTTCACCAGCTACATCCTCGAATCCATAGCAAGGCGGCTCATCATCTTCTAATTCATCCGCAGCAGGAAATTGAATGTCTGTTACATGCGACGGAGCGAAATCATGATCGTCAAATATGTATCGATTGAATGGCACTATTCCAGTCTTTCGGAATCCATTTATAGCAGTGTTTACACAGGAAGTTTGCATTAATGCTTTGCCCAACAAACTGCTGATCTCGTTCTATGTGACAACTTTTCCTGGGTTGTTCTTCAGAAACGTCTCCACTGCTTTAGAAAAGTTGATTTTGAACGGACCCATAAAACTCACGTCCAACGGTTGTAATTTATGGCTGACAATGAGGCGGGAGACTCACCACAATAACATTGTTCTCAACAGCCTTTTCGAGGAACGCCAAGTTCTTTGTGTGGGAGACATGACCGTCTAGTAGCAGCAGCACCGGGTTTTCCGATTTAGAACGTGTGGGTTTCGGGAAGTGGTCGAACCAGTGTATTAAAAATCGATCAGTGTCATCCACCCGGTTGAATTACAGCTGAAAATGCTATCTTGAGGCGCTCCGTGTTTTAACTGCTCGGTTTATCGTGTTCTAGGGAAAATCACAAAACTTTAGATTTCTTAGTTTGAACCTAAAATAAACAACTGAAGGACAATAACACATCAAGATTTTATTAACTTATCTTACCGTAACGACAGACGTCTTATCGACATTGTAGATTCTGCTGGGAGAAAACATACCGGTTTCAAATTCATTTTCCAACACATCGTAAAACTTATTCACCGAGATCCGGTTGAATCCCTGAGCGCGTGCAGCTTATGTTGCCTCTGGAGCTCGGAATGAAAGCTTTGGGTTCCTATTTCGGAAGCCAATAAGCCAATCGACTCCAGTTAGTTATTTCTCCTTGCTGAAGCGGTGTGTTTTCCCATTCTTCTCAGCCAGCTGGAAAGCCAGGCTTCTGACTCCGTTACTCCATAGAAGCTTACTTCTAGTTTAAGGATGTATTGTACTAACTCAGCCTTCCTCTTCCTCAGAAAATACGGTAGAATATGACCCGGGCGAGTCTAACTTTCTGCTGCGTTCGTACAAGAGTTTGTCGTGGAATATTATGTTTCTCGGCGGCTCTTTTCACTCACAATCCATCGTGATTGACCGCTATCATTTGCGATGTCAAATTTACTTTTGTCTACCGCTGGCGATCCGTATGGCGTGTATAACTCCGGACCATTATCGCACCTGAACACTTCACACGAAAACGCTTGTTGTTTTTCCTTATAGGTTATGTTCTTAAGCTGTTGCTGTGCCATTTTTAACCCGTCATGGTGTGCTCATTCTACCCCGCATAAGACGCCTAGTTAAAATTAAATATTTCTGAATTTTAAAATGAAGTATGATACTGTTATTTACTTCAAATTTTCAAGAAACATAAATATTGTTTGCTAGTATTTAGATAGCGTAAATACAATAGTACAAATTGGAAAAAGCTTATTTAACATAGGTGAAATATTATAATATATCATGATGAAATTTGTCAGAGGCAGATAATTTCTCATCTCCATGCGAAGCTCTACGAGTGGACAGTAATTTATTGCTAGAACGAATAGAAATGATACGAAAGTGTATTGATAGTTCCGTATAGGGTAACGGCAGGCTTTGAAATTGAAAGATACAAGTTCGAAATCGAGCGGAGGGCTTTGAACGAGGCACTCCCTTACCACATAACCCCTTTACCTAGCTACCCAATACAGGGTAGGCAACAGGGAGGATACCCCCTTGACTGGTAAAAGGTTATGCAACCGATCGTGCTCTTATACTACATATTGCTTTGATCTGGTTCTAGCGATTTTTCCCTCTCCCAATGCTGCCTTCACCAGTTGAAAAATCTTCAGCTTAGCATTCTGCTATGGGCATCGATCGCAAACTCTAGCTGGCCTGACATCCGCCTACGATGCTAATCATTTTTTACACTCTTTATTTTCCCGAGGGAGGAACAATTTAACCACTATGAGAACTCGGCCACGTCAATTAAAACAACTAAAAACACGAAAATCCGTAAGTTATTTTGAAATTTTCACGGGAGCAAAAATATTTGCTGTCATCATCGAACAAGGCGCACTTCGATCGACTCACGTATTATTCCTATCACGAACAGAGGCAAAAAATAAAGAAGGACAAATTTATCAAAAATGTGTAGGATTAAAACCAAAGAAAAAAAAAAGCACCCATAATGGCAGTTCATCAGCGTCGCATCTCGTTATATTTCATCTCAAACTCTTTTTCCTTAACCCCATCCCCCCATTAGCACAGCTCTAAATGTGCTTTTCAAAGCCCCTCAACTGATCACTGTACCCGTCGATTTCGTTGATCAAACTCTTGGTCAAATTAGCTGGTGTCACATCCCGGCCGAGAAAGTTCGACACCAGCAGCCTGCTGGGAATTCCGCCACCATAGGCGAGACATCCCCGCCGATATTTTTCCCCTTGACTCCGGCTAAGGGGATCCTTTTCGAAGTAGGTTTGCCAGATCCAGGACGCTACGGCTCGGGAAATCAAATAGGAATAATACTTGGCGCCGTAGCCCACCAAGTGCGAGAATCGCAACTGCCACGCGGTGTTCTCCACGTACGGTAGGCCGTAAAATTGTTCTTGTACGATGCGGAGCGTTTCGGTTGTATTTGCTTGATGACGGCTGGGATCACCGTGATAGACCTGATCCAGAGCGGAGTAGAATACTTGCAGTTGCGTTTCGCTGGAGGAGAAAAGATGTTTGGACGTGCACAAGCGTTCCAACATGTCCTCCGGCATGGGTTCCTGCGTTTGGAAGTGCTTGGCGAAGGTTCGCAGGACACGGGGATCGCTAGCGAAGTATTCCATTAGAACTGAGGGAACTTCTGCGAAATCTGTGCTGCACCGGGTCCCGGTGACATGTTGATACTCGGTTCGAGCCAGCATAGAATGCATGGCGTGACCCATTTCGTGGAAAAGGTTGTCCACCATGGAGGGTGTCAAGAGAGTGGGACCAGACCAACGTGGCTGAGAGAGATTGAGCATAACAACGACGATTGGATTCTGGTAGGATCCATCGGGCATCACTTTTCCACCCTGAATCGTGAAGTGACAGTCTTGGTTTGGTTTGCCGGGTCGCTCGAATAGGTCACAGTAGATGTACCCGAGAAGACCTTCCGATTCGTGAGTTACTGCTAGTTTGTAGATGTCATGCGACCAGCTCTCGCCCGGCTCCATTTCCGTGTTTTCCAGACTGATTCCGTAGAGGCTGTTCATCAGTAGGTTGAGGCCTTCCATGCAAGCTCCGAGGCTGAAGTAGGGGGAGAATTCGGAAGCGGATGCTTGGAGGCAACGTTTCTTCAGTGTGGACGTGAAGTAGGGGGTATCCCAGGTGGCTAATGGTGACTCGAAGCGATTCTCGGCATTTTTCATCTTTTGCATTAGTCCAAAGTCTCGCTCCGCTCGAGGTCTCAGTTGATCGTTAAGTGTTAGCAGGAACTCGTTCACCATTTCCGGCGTCTCTACGGTGCTGGCTTTTAGAGCTCTGTGAGCGTAGGTTTTGAAACCGCAAACCGAGGCCAGTTCATATCTGGACTTTAATAGCTCCGACAGGAGTTGCTCTTGGTGTTGATCCGGATAAAGAAACAATCTGTAAGCCGCTTCTCTTGCCATGTTGTTGGAAGAATCCGCGTACAGACCGGAAACCAGAACATTATCTCCATCGGTTGAGAAGAACGGTCTTATTACGTCCGGAAGGACATTTTTATTGATGGTCCGAGGGTGGACAGCCCCAGCCATAAACCTTTGTCCTAGCTGAAGGATACAATCGTTCAGGTGCACAACCCGCTGCCGATCCGTTTCTTTCAAATGAATGCCGCACTGTTCGAAATCAAAAAGAAACAATTCGGCTACGTGCTTGTCGACGTCCGTCGTCTCCATCAAATCTTTTTCCTCCACGACACGCCTTAATGCCTTATAGAGCTTTTTGTGCGTATTCAGCTTCTCCACAATCCCGCTGATCGTAATGCAGGCATCCTCCGCCGCATGACTGTAGTTGGACTGCGGGTGAGCCAATCGAATGAACTCGGATAAATCTGCTACCTTGCAGAGCGTATCCGATAGTTCGTCGAAAATCGTCACCATCTTCCGCGTCCGGTTGGCTGAAGTAGCCTCTTCGATGAGATCCTCCGTCTTGAATATAGCTTTTTCCTTCAGCACGTAGAAGCCCTCGTGGCTGGTCAGCTCGGGAATACTGAACAGGCCCTGTAGTTAAAAAATAAAAAGTGGTCAACGACATGAACATATGCAAATCACTGTTTTGATTATGAAATGATATGCGTGCGGTAACTTACGACTTCATTTTTGGTGAAATTGATTCGTCTCTCGGGTCGTGTGTTGAATGCCGTGGTGAGCGGAGACCAAGTGCTAACCCACTTGCGGCTCGCGCCGGGACTCCGTCTCCTCAGCAATGCTATCCGATCCAGTTTTCGTAGCATCTTTTCTGAACGGAATATTGTCGACGCAAATTGAATCAAAATCGTCAATCAAAACAACCAAAACATCAATCTTCTAGCGATCTCGGTTTTGATCCAGCTTTCAAACTGGATCGGGTATCAAAATTGTATCTGTTTAGGTGTTTGACAAACATCCTGTTCATATGCATGTGTTTAAAGCCAACTTCAGCAAATGGTCCACACTGACTTGAACTTCGGTGCCGCACTATGTTGGAATCAGTTCCGGAGTCCAATAATAAACGAATTTGATATGTTGACAGCACGCGCCGATGTGTGCAGGGTTGGAAGATATTATATAATTTCTTAAACTTACAATGGTGAAGAGTGATGACTGGCACAAGTCCATATTTGTTTTTAAAATCCAAGGGGTGAGTCGCTGAGAACAGTGTGCCAGGCACGCCATTGTAGGAAATTTAACACCATAACGGAACATATGTGGCACTCTGCGGCACACTTTTGACATTTGTACTTTTTGAAGATATAACCTAGCAGCCCTGGAAAATTGTTACGATGCATGTTTTTGTGTGATTGTTTTGATTTGTATTTTTCGCTTCGCAACACAAAACACAAATTTAAAATCCGTGACATGATATCGCTTTGCAGGTCCAATTAATGGAACATTTTTGGAGCAAATTGGAGATGATTTATGGAACCATCAACCTCCATATTCGATTTGAAAAAGCAAAACCTCTAGAGCCTGCTGCTGGCTCAGCTAACCATCGAGAAGATCCTCTCGACGAGGACATGACGACACGAGGACATGCGGAGCATGGCGCAGAGAACTGATGTCCCTCTGGATCCAGCCAATATCATGACGCAAAAAGGTTTTAAGTATTTTCTCAATCCACAACCGTGCATCGGCCACTGCCTGCCTGACCATGCAGAGAAATAAACACAACTACTCAGATATCATCACTTGTGATCGGTTAAATTAAATTCCAAATGATTTGAGCGGAAAAAGAGGCCAGGCAAGAAGAAAGAATTAAAGATTGTTGTGATGGAATGTAAGAAAATACGCATAACGTTGCAAGCAGTTCCAAAAACCACTATTACAGTTTCCAAATTGATGTGCCATTTTGATTTGAATATATATCAAGCCAGTTAAAGCGTTGAAGGGTGTTATAGATTGAAGTTGCGTCTCATTCATTATTTTTACGCAGGCGTACGAGAACGGCTGAGAAAGAGCATATATTAGTATTAAATATACAACAGTTTTTAAATATACTCTCACTTACTCACTCCAGCGATAAGCATCTTGAATTCCATTCTTTATCCATCCTTCACTGAGAGTTGTTATTTCCAACACAAGAGTATCAATAACGTGATTTCACGACAAAAACATTGACAAAACCCAAATCGCCAGCAAAAGTTTGGCAGAGCAAAACAAATCATTCACTTGATTACATGCGTAGCCAAAACAACGTGGACTTCATACCGTGGCACACATGAGCACTAATTGGCACCGCGATCGGAACATCAGGACTCATCGTAACGCTTAGAAGCACACTTAAAAAAATGGGCACAAGAGATATTGTGTTGAGCGACTCCCCCTTGTTAAAACCCCGTTCACACTACAACTTATATTACTTTATATATCTAGTTTTCACTGGACTTACAGCATTTATATATCTAGTTTTCACTGGAAATAATGTGCATGGAATGTGATATCAAGATACTCTATATCACGTAATATAGGTTGTAGTGTGTGTAACAGGATATAAAGAACGAATAAAAAATTCTCATATATTAACAATTGAATATATTGTAACCATACACTCAGCCAAGTAATCTTTAGAATTTCATAAGGTTCAACTTATGAACGATGCTGGAAGGTTGACTTATGAATAGATTTTTGTTTCAGACGACGTTGTTCTTGTACGCCTTTAAGTTTTCCTGATTACAAGTGTTGATATATACTAGTGGTCAAGTCACTGAACCCATAACCTCAACGTTGGTTCGAAGCCAGGTTGCTCTGTATTTTTATTTTTTCAACATCACTATTTTTCATAAGAGAAATTTATGAAATTTATAATGAATTCTTATAGCAAATAATCATAATGCAATCTTATGAATATCGAAAGTTTATTTCGCTGAGTGTACAATTAATAGAATCTATAGCATAGAGAACAGACATCCAGGCTCGAACATTTTTCCCCCAATTTACTGTGTAAACTTTAAAAAGCAAACCGTTGGAAAAATAACGCCACCTAGACTAGGTTTCACCAATCTTATGTAAATTGAGACATCGACAATAGAAAAGGCGGGTTGTTATGCATCTTAACTGTAGAAATCATTATTTTCCATTATTTTCCGAACAAATTTGAGTCAATTAGTATTAATTGTATTGTTTCTCAATTGATGAAAATCCTAGCATATAGAGTGAATTGTAAATCTATTGTAATGACAACATGCATTTTTCATATATCTTATCATGAACAATAAGATTCATGGCCGGAAATAAATTTTATTGTTATTTTATATTATTGTATTGTAATTGAGTGGTTATTTTTATCCGGGAAGTATTTTAAAACATGCATTTTATGCGAGATTGTATGCCCTTTTCTTATTTGCGGTGTAATTGCATCTTTTAGTGCAACCCTTTCGGTCAATTAAACGAACAATTCAGGTGCAGCCCGAAGTTGTATCTTTGTATATCAAGATTGTCTCGTTCGTAACATAAATGAATCATAGATTTTCAACATAATATATTGCAATCATACAACGAAAACGAATAGTATGTAAAATAATGACGTTATCTAAATCTAATAACCCGTCTTACAATCTCATAGTCATCCAAGGTATAAGATTTTGTCTAAGCATGTGTCGAACAGCTTATAGACTAAGGCAAATATCACAACCCAAGCGCACCGCATAGTGAAGCAGTTTTTTCGTCACTTTGTTCAATGATTAATGACAAATGATCCATCAAATTTCTATAATTTTGTTAGCCGCATTAATGTGGGTAATTTTTCTCTGAGTTTTAGAAGGAATATCTTACAATATCGTAAAATTTTCAATAGCAGGAAAAAGTGCCTCTGGTTCATTGTGCGCTTGGAACATTTGAGGGGGAGGTAGCTCATCGAATCTTCCGGTATGCCTCTAAGCATCTTGTTATTAAGTATCAGGTGTGGAAGACGTCTGTATTGAGTTATCTCAAATTATAATAATCCGTCCACCATATCACAAAACTTTGCCCGTTTTCTGGAAGAATTTGAAGCAGCACCACGAAAAAGTCACTGTGACGTCGAGAGAACCACGAGGCTGTAATAGCATGCATATATAGGGCATATGCATAACGTCTAGTGCATCATTGAAGTTGGATTAAAGAGATCGAACTGATGCTATATATTTTGTAATGCCATAAGACATTGCTAAAGTAGCATTGTTGCATTGGCAATGCATCACTACATGCTTATGCTAATCTAACGCTTCATTACTTGACTTTTGTTGAATTGATGTGATCCCGCATTACCGATGTTGATTTTGGGTTGAATAAGTGCAATAATATAATGCTTGTGGTTACTTGGGTACCTCTCTTGAAGCGGCTCTGCAGCCTGAATCTGCTGGAAGGTGATGAACTAGAGAGAGATCTATTCGAGGTGAAGGATCTATTCGATCGATTGCCACAAGCTGGATAGAAGTTGGGCGATTCTCTGAAAGTCGCTATGGTACCATAATACTGCGCAGTCTTCCAGATCCCTATTCTGGACTTGTTACCGCACGACGAAGAAAAAAGTGCATAAGAAGTTTCTTGTATAGGTAGGTCATCCTGTAGGAATCGCGGTACGTTGCCAAATCACTACTCAGACTTTCTTGTGGGCGTGACGAGTCAGTTAGTGAAAGAACCAACTAACTACGGTGAGGCAATGAAGAGCGTAAATCACGAATTTTACCAGAAAGTGATTGATGATGAGCTTCAGTCGCATTTGCAGAATAAAACATGGGAACTAATGGATCTTCCAATCGGGAAACATTTCATTGGCAGTCGATGGGTTTTATAAGGTCAAGCATGATGAAACAAGAGCGGTTGTCTGACTTAATGCACGGTTAGTTGCGCAAGAACGAAGTTTTCACTACGGCAACAAAGTATGCAACATTGCAAACTTTCTTGGCATTGAGCAGGGAGCAGTTGCTGCTGAAGCACCCGGACGTCAAATCTGCCTACATCATGCGTCTGTCACCTGGTTACAAAACTCGTGGGCAAGAAGAGAAAGGTCGCCATTTGAAGGGAACTATATATGGCCTTAAGCTGTCGGAGGTTCTGCTGAAGATAGAATTCGTGGCTTGTAGTACGGATCCATGTCTGTATGTTGTTGAGTGCATCTGCGGGGGATATTACTTTAGTATACAAGAAGCTGTGCAAGGAGTTCGGGTGATGCGAAATACTTTCTCGGCTTGGAGTTTCAACAGGGCGAAGATGGTGTCTACAGCATGCGCGTGAGGACGTACATCGAGAAGCTCATGGGGAAACTCGGAGTCCTGGATGCGAAAATAGCGAAGGGTAGAACTACGTGTGAGATTCTGGAGAATGCAACTGCATACCGAAGTGCTGTCGTTTCTGAAATGTATATTGCAGTAGCAGCTCACCCTGATATCGCATCTGCTGCCTCTATATTGGGAATAAAGTTTACTTCTCCGACTGCGATTGATTGGACTGCAGTAAAACGTGTCAAGGTAACCAAGAAGTAGAACTTGAAGCTGGGTGGTGAAAGCTATGGAGAGTAGGGGGCTTATTCGGACTCAGGCTGGGCTGGTGACCCGCATACACGTAAGTTCGATAGGTTTTGTGGTCTTTTATGCAGGGGGAGCTGTATCGTGGGCTAGAAGAAGACAGACATGTGTGAGTCTTTCGTCCTTGGAGGCCGAGTATGTGGCATCATTGGGCGAGACGTATCAAGGTGTGACCGTTTTACTGAGCTTTTGGGTTTTGTAAAGGCTTGAGGGTTAACCGTTGAGGAGAAGTGTTCGCCATAATGCAACGGTGATCCCTATAAATAGGCAACACTGATGGGTGTTTATCATCTACAGCGCTCACAGATGAAGAAGAGAAAAAATATTTTTGATATTTGTATGATAACCTAACTTTTTATACTTCGGCAATATACGTATCGTGTAACGTTTTCGAGTATTTTTAAATTCCTTGTGCTGGCCGGCTGGCAAGAGCTCAGTAGAAATTCTTTGTCAAGACCCGAAGCTAAGAGTCAGTTCCATTTTGTTTATATCACATAAATAGGCTTTTCCACAGTATTATCTACACATTTTAGCATGAAGCATCATGACAAACAATAAAGGCTAAATTAGTTTGTCAGTATTTTAGCATGAAAACGCTGGTTTCATCACATTTTGGAAACATCCTTGCATTTCGAATTACTTTTGCATTAATAAGTATAGCTTGAAACAGCATGACAATTTAATGCTTGTCATGCTCAATTTGTGTTTCTGTATTTAAGTGCAAAGCCTAGTATGCAGCTGCAAGTGAAGACCTAAAGTAATTTTTTACCATTTCTACCGAAGCAATTTGGACAACTGCTCCAGTATGGGTGACATACCAGTTTTCCTTACGGAATAATTGAACATTATTCCGCAAGGAAAAGTGACAGCCCTATTTAGATTACATGGGTAGGCGCTGCATACAAGGTAAGTAATTCTGAGAGTAAAATCATTTCTTGATCATCAGTTGTCCTATCCTAACGCAGATTACTTTTGTGTTGTATACTAGCGTCAACAGTGTAACAGTGTTAAAATTCTATTTCTGAACTACAACTCTATTCCATAAAAGGCTGGCATGTGATTATAAGCAGCATAGGATTGTATTTAAATATTTGTTTTTAGTGATACTATGATTAGATACTTCATTTATTTCAGGAATTATCACACCGGACACTCTAACTGGTTTCTTCTACTTATAGTCTGTTGATTAAAAAAAAAAAACAAATTAAATATCTTTTCATTCATTTATCTTCGTTGATTAGATGATGACTGATCTACTCTGATTTTCAGGATTATCAGGACTATTAAGATATTAATGCATTGTTAATTGTTGTCATATTTTGCAGTAACAATTCAGTAGATATCAGATGTATTTTGTCAATACGTACATTATATTATATTACGTAAATTACATACATACACACAATTTTACAGTATTTCGGTATAAATATCACAGGAACTTGTCAAACTTTACCGAAATCCGTTAAATCGGATTACCGAAGCTGGTGAACGCTCGGTAAAAAATTACCGAATATTGTAAAATTTTCAAAGTGTGTACATTCAATAACAAAGGGTACGAGAAGAATATAGGGTGCCAGACGAAGTGTAGACTGAATAAGGGATTCATGGTTGTCTGGCCCAAATCATGGATGACAATAGTGCCTTCATTGATGAAAATCATCAGATCGAGATCAGTTGCTGTATCTCAGATAAATCTTTTTCTTAGAATGAGGGTTTTGTGGTTACTCTGTCTGATACGCGAACAATAAGATTAATGGTCGACAGTAGATTTAGTTGATGCTGTATATTATTGTATAGTAATTGTGTGGTTATTATTGTCCAGGCATACCGGTGTTGCACTTTTTGCACTCTAGGAACACTGGTGCATTGACAGCCTTATACCAACAATCAATATGTAACTAGCGATTTGAAATTGGTTCACTGTTGTAGAACCCCTTGGTCCGAATTACACCTTGAAGCCAGCACCTTGTTATACATATTTGCGCCTTTGTTTTGATTTGCTGTGTTATTTTGACAGAATATTTGAGAGTGTGTTCATGTGAGTTCATTATAAGGAGTGCATTATTGAGCTTGGGACCGAGCTTGGGACGATGTTCTAGTACTGACTGAGCCAAGAAAAAAATCGTTTTTGTATGGGACCTACTGGTCTTAGAGTTAGTCTATGCTTATACACTGTCTTTAGTGGTATAGAAAAAGTGCAACAGCAGTGTTGCACCAAACAAAATCGGACAATTTCATTGCAAAAAGTTACACCGGTGTTACATCACAAAAAACTAACATAACACTAGAAATACACGGACAGAAATGATGCATGATTGATATAACTTTTGCCATAGTTATCCCAAGCTTCGAAGATATTCTTGACATAGTTAATTTAAATGGTTGTTTGAAAATGATTTGATGTTTACATCAAGCATATATTTCATTTGAATCAACGTTATTGAACATCAACCATTAAATGCTTAAATCAAGCATACATGTCATTATTTGAATCCGTGTTTATGGTTGAATCACTCATACTGGAAGGTTAAATAGGGTATATAGCAGCTCTCCCGAGCCTCGTAGCTGCCATCCGCACTCAACGACAAAGCGAAGGAGAAAAAATATCATGGCGGCGGCAGATCAGGTTGACTTGGACGACGACTTGGTTGAAGAGTTTTATGTTGACGAAGAAGTGGTAGCATTATTGAAATCGTATGGATTATCCACGGTGGGCATCGAAGAGTTTGTAGAGCAAATTGTAACTATTCTTTAAAGTAGTTTAAATGAATTTTGATTTCAGCTAACGGGTACGATATTGATGCGCTACAATTAATCGAGCGTGAAGAAGTCGAAGCGCTTCTTCCTCCACCGCGACTAGCAGACCGAACCAAGTGCATTCGAGGATTGAATGACTGGCAATTTGCTGTCCACTCCTAAGGTTGCATGTTGATAAGAATGATATTTCCAATTTTCAAACATTGTTATATGTTGTTTAATTTCGTAATATCCCCAAAGAATATGTGCTAATTGAGTAAGCGTTCCTATAATGGTGGTATTTGAGTGCAAAATATTCCAATTAGAACATATTGCACTAAAATACCACCATTATAGGAACTTTTATCGTAAATTTAACGATTTTTTTGATTTTTGGAACCAACCATAACATCATTTGAACGAATCTCTGTGTATGCTTAAACCAACCATCCGATATCATTAGTTCAACCCTCAAAATAAGGTCAAATTAAACATAAACATTATTGAATTTATCATGAGAAACAGAGAGCTGTCAAATCATCAACAATGAATATTGTTGATGTTAGCATAATATGGTTGATTCAACCCTATTTTATGCTCTAATTAGATCATCAATTCTGTTTAATTTAAGCTGCCATTATTCTTCGATCTATTGTATTATGCGTGGAACAATCCCAAAAAAGTATTATATAAAAGTCAATGCACAAATATGCTTGATCGGGACCGGAATATTATTGATATGACTTTATTTTTTTCTCCGTGTATTTGCGGCTTTGTCCAAAATTTCACGTAGCGTACCTTTCAGGAAACGCTTTCTGCATCCCTTTTGCTTGATTCTTAAGGCTTGAACGCAGTGATAACAAAAGCGGAACGGCGACGGCAGCGAAAGAGCCCAATCTGACTAAACCCGGATTTCGGATAGAAAACTGATCAGATCCAAGTTGATTCCAATTGAACATACCGACGTCATTTGCGACAACTGTCAAACTTGCCGTTTCCGTTCCGTTTCCGTCCACATTACGTTTGGGCTTTTATGCGCTGTTACATCAGACGTCTGTGTTAGTGCCCGAATAAAAAAATCTCATAGATTTACAATTGAATGTATTGTAACCATACAATAGAATCTATAGTATGTACAATTAATCTTATTGTTCACAACTATAAGATAACAATAGGAGTTATTGTTATCACAATAGATTCTAATGTAAACTGAGACATCGACAATAGAAAAGGGGGGTTGTTATGTATCTTAACTATAGAAAAAATCATTATTTTCCAAACAAATTTGAACCAATAACTATTAATTGTATTGTTTCACAATTGTTGATAATCCAAGCATATGGAGTCAATTGTAGATCTTTTGTAATGACAATATGCATTTTTCCTCTGTCTGATTAAATAACAATAAGATTCATCGTCGGAAATAGATATTAATGTTATTTTATATTAATGTAATGTAATTGTATGGTTATTTTTATCCGGGTGAAACGCCGCGTGAAGTTTTGTGCTAATTGTCGCTTGGAAACATTACAACGGTCACGCGGTATTTCACATCCATGGAGAGAATCTGACGATATGATTTCGACAAAAAAAAATCATTAGAGCCTAACTGACAAACGTAAACAATGGCTTCTTCCGCGAATTTCTCGTCATTGAAAACTCGCCTAATCAATCCACCACTGTCATTTCGAAGAGAAAGAGCTCACCTATCCGATAGAATTGTAAGCTAACATGGGTTGCCTTTGTGCCTCGAGAAATTTACGGAAGGAACCATTGTTTCCGTTTGTCAGTTAGGCCCTAATGAAAAATCTTGGTCGATTTATTCACAATCTGTAGATTATTATTAATCGCACTTATCTTGAAATCATTCCTACACGCAAAAAAAAAGCTGCAGTAGAAACTACCATTTCGAGGGTTAAATTAAGCGCAATCACCAACAATTTTCAGCTGACTATAAAAGCGTTTGATTTTACTATGCCTGCGACCTGCGATTAGATCAACCATGGTGCGGTTGATATCAATATGAGGTCTGTCAAATATACTACAAACGTTGAAGGTTTTACCATAAACGTAGTAAACTTGACTGAAATTTCATGGTAGTTTTAAAGATAGGCGTAGTCGGGTAAAATAGCGTAGTCGAGTAAAAGTTTTTACTACAAGATTTCTTTCTGTGTATAGGAATGATTTCAAGATTAGTGTGCCTGTATTAGTAGAGTGACGCCATGTCATCCCTGTGAAAATAACAAATTTGGCATCCCTGATGCTTTGAGTTGACAACACTGGAATATTAATACTGAATACTAATACAGGCATACTAATTATTTTTTCTTCACACGCGTTTGACAGGTCGCCTGCTCGATTGGAATGACACTGA
>JASCZW010017143.1:0-17527 GCA_034211315.2 Aedes japonicus | reverse complement strand
ATAGGAAACTAAATATTCAAAATTTGCTTACTGCTTTAGAAATCGTTCGTCCCAAATACACCTTGCTCCTTGCAATACATTTTTGCGCTTTTCGGTACTAGAATTTTTGTTTTTGTTTTTTTTTTTTGATTCGCTGTGTTTTGACAGAATATATGAGGGGTTCTTCGATGTGAGTTATGCTTTAGGGGCGATTAATTAAGTTTGGGATCGATGCACTTGTACCATAGACTAACTCTAAGACCAGTAGGTCCCATACAAAAACGATTTTTTTCTTGGCTCAGTCAGTACTAGAACATCGTCCCAAGCTCGGTCCCAAGCTCAATAATGCACCCCTTATAATGAACTCACATGAACACACTCTCAAATACTCTGTCAAAATAACACAGCAAATCAAAACAAAGGCGCAAATATGTATAACAAGGTGCTGGCTTCAAGGTGTACTTCGGACCAAGGGGTTCTACAACAGTGAACCAATTTCAAATCGCTAGTTACATATTGATTGTTGCTTGTACCATAGACTAACTCTTAGACCCGTAGGTCCCGAACAAATACGATTTTTTTTCTTGGCTCAGTCAGTACTAGCACATTGATCCCAAGCACGGTGTTGCTTGTACCAACAATCAATATGCAACTAGCGATTTGAAAATGGTTCACTGTTGTAGAACCAACAATCAATATGTAACTAGCGATTTGAAATTGGTTCACTGTTGTAGAACCCCTTGGTCCGAATTACACCTTGAAGCCAGCACCTTGTTATACATATTTGCGCCTTTGTTTTGATTTGCTGTGTTATTTTGACAGAGTATTTGAGAGTGTGTTCATGTGAGTTCATTATAAGGGGTGCATTATTGAGCTTGGGACCGAGCTTGGGACGATGTTCTAGTACTGACTGAGCCAAGAAAAAAATCGTTTTTGTATGGGACCTACTGGTCTTAGAGTTAGTCTATGGTAGAACCGCTAGGTTCGAAGTACGCCTTGCAGCCTGCACCTCTCAATAATTGTTGCGCTTTTCGGTACCTAGGCTTGTACCAGAGGCTGGATAGTTAAGAAGAAAATAGGCTCTGCGTGAAGGGGTTGGTTAGCTACTAACAAGGTATAGAGGAAAACAAAATGAAAATGTATATAAACTGAGGTAATTGTTAACACAAGCAGCAGCGGTTGAATAATATAATATTAAATGGAACTACAAATCTTGGTATGATGTATGCTGTGTAACCAGAGTTAGTCTATGGTGTAACTGTTATAACAATATGCATTTTTGGTCTTCCATCTATTTTATCACTGCAATGAGTGGATAGATCGATTAACGTTGAATTGTGGGACCGTGAGCCAAACCTATGGGAAAACTGTCAAATTCACGCAAACGCATGCACTATACTATTATTATATATATATATATATATATATATATATATATATATATATATATATATATATATATATATATATATATATATATATATATATATATATATATATATATATATATTTATATATATATATACATATATATATATATATATATTTATATATATATATATATATATATATATATATATATATATATATATATATATATATATATATATATATATATATATATATATATATATATATATATATATATATATATATATATATATGTGGACCAGCCTAAAAAATTTCTGCTAAAGAGACGCGGAGTAGATAGAAAAGTATTCAAACTTAACTGCACGCTAAGATGAGTTTAGGTATTCTCATCGTTAAAAAGTACCGATAATCGCCTAAAAGTGCTTATACCCCAATTATGCGTAAACACAGATTACCTAATATTAGGTTATAGTATTAAAGGAAGATAAACGTTTAAAATTACGGATTTTTTATCATCCTTTTTCTGGTAATTTTTTGTAATTTTATTTTATAGAATGCTAAAAACAAAGACATGCATTTTATGTATTTATCCATTCGGATTAGTACTCCAAATTCTGCACTTAACAAGAAACCAAGGGGTGCGTCGTTTAGAACAGTGTGCCAGGCACGACATTTGTACTTCTCGAAGACATATACTGGCAGCCCTGAAAAATTGACGATTCAGATTGTTGTGGTGTTGTTTTGCTTTGTTTGTTTCGTCACGAAACGGAAAATAATTATAAGTGAACTTTTGATTTACCTGTTAGTTGAGGCGAAATTTTGAGTGAAACAATGAATAAGGTTAGTGATTAAATTAATAAGTCGTGACATAATATCACTTATCAGCTCTAATTAAAGGCAATTTTTGGAGCAAATGGGAGGCGGGATATGAAACCATCATCTTCCATATCCTAAATATTTTGAAAAAGCAGAACGTCTGCAGCAAGTCGCTGGGTAAGGTAATAATCTAGAAGATCCGGAGATTGAAAAGGACATGCGGATCATGCCTTACAACAGTTTATAGGAAATCTTACACTAACTTACAGCTATTTCAAAACGCCCTATCCTCGTTGATCGAGTCTCTTCATCGATGCGGAAAACGCGAACTAGATAAAACAAACCACCGTCTTGGCGTGAAGCATGACTCTGAAATAATAGTATAATATTCGACGTAACGGGAAATATATTTTCATCAAGTTCCTTGTACGTCCGTTCTCCACTCAGGCAAATAAATATAAGAATTTCATACGGTTCAACTTATGAACGATTCCGGATTTAAAATAACCATACATTTACAATACAATAATATGAAATAAGATTAAAATCTATTTACGACCGTCAATTTTATTGTTCATGTATCAGATAAATGAAAAAAGCATATTGTCATTACCATAGAACTACTACTCACATCATATTGGGAAGGTCCATTAATTACACTCAGCGAAATAAACTATCGATATTCATAAGATTACTTTATGATTATTTGCTATAAGAAATCAATATGAATTTCATAAGCTTATCTTATGAAATATAATGACGCTGAAAAAATAAAAACGTGGAGCAACCTGGATTCGAACCTTCAACGTGGAGGTTATAGGTACAGTGACTTGCCCACTAGTATATATCAACACTTGAGAAAAGGAAAGCTTAAAGGCGTACAAGAGCAACGTCTTGTGAAACAAAATTCATTCATAAGTCAGCCTTATGAAATTCCATTACATCGTTCATAAGTTGTACCTACCTTATTCAGATTGTTGTGGTGTTGTTTTGCTTTGTTTGTTTCGTCACGAAACGGAAAATAATTATAAGTGAACTTTTGATTTACCTGTTAGTTGAGGCGAAATTTTGAGTGAAACAATGAATAAGGTTAGTGATTAAATTAATAAGTCGTGACATAACATCACTTATCAGCTCTAATTAAAGGCAATTTTTGGAGCAAATGGGAGGCGGGATATGAAACCATCATCTTCCATATCCTAAATATTTTGAAAAAGCAGAACGTCTGCAGCAAGTCGCTGGGTAAGGTAATAATCTAGAAGATCCGGAGATTGAAAAGGTCATGCGGATCATGCCTTACAACAGTTTATAGGAAATCTTACACTAACTTACAGCTTTTAATTTCTTGAGCTTCATTCTTTATCCATCTATCACCAACAGCACCAAGCTAGCTGTCTCAACACAAGAGTATGAAAAACGTGGTTTCCGCAATAAAAACCGTGTCCGAGATCTAAATTTTGAAATCAAAACAATACAATTGCCTGGTTGCCAGGCGTAGCCAAAATATAAAGATTCAACTGTCAAATTACCGTGGCACACATGGGCATCTATTGGCACTACGATCGAAAACCGTAACGCTTAGTGTCACACTAAGAACAAAATGGGCACAAGAGATATTGTGCTGAGCGACTTACCTCTTGCAATAAACAAATGTTAAAATGTATAACAGAAACATGTTGTCTGTATTCAAAAAAATAAGTATCAATAAAGTATTACAAAAATAATTTTCTCCATCGACCCAACAGCTTGACACGTTCATTTTTTCGCTCCGGGGTGACGCTGGATTTCAGTATCGGAGTTCACGTTGGTCCACATGCATCCATCGGATCTAAAATCAAATAAAAGAATGCAAAACTATTCGCTTCAAATATTGGGACATGAATAAACTATTTCTTGAAAAAATAATAATAAAAATACTTACGTTTTCGCTTATAAAATTATGGTGTCCGAATTGCTTCAGTGACGATTTATTTATTTAGTTTTACCGAAATTTCGTTAATCCATGTTTACCGATACTAGCAGTATATGTGCACTTTTTTGTGGTTTTTGGTCTTTTTTACCGACTTTTACGTATTCTTGTCTTAGCGTGTATACGATATGATCAGTGTGTAAACATTTGACGTGTCTACCAATACACATCTAATTTATTTTTTCTAAACCTTGTTATGTATCCGTTGACTAGGTAGTAGCAAAAGTTGATGATACCCTGCTTTTATATTACATTATTCTCATTCTATCGTGGTTTCTCGCTGTGTAAAGAAAAGTATGTGATCGTTCAAAAGATTTTTGATATTTTTGGTAAAATCAACATTCGGAAGTGAATCAATGTCCATTTCTTCAACGGGTAAGTTAATTTTTATGGAAGATCGTGTGAATCTATTTCTAAGTCTGCTTTTCTACGTTTTAGACTATCCAGAATGAGAAAATCGCCATTTTCTTATCAGATGCCACATACCACAATGGAGTCCGATGTGCCAGCGGAAACCAAACAGCCACCATAAGGCTAACGGTTCCGCTGGCTTTCGGAAATATGATGACTACTTCTTGTGAAGAACTTTGCAGTATTTAAGGATAGTGTGAACGAAGTTTCATATATGTTATGATGTAAAAAATAAAATGATTGTCTTGTCCATGAACGCTTCACTGGATTCAGTTTTTTTACCTAGATTCTATCACTTTCAATGGATTAATTATACCGAGGAAAAGGTTTTTTTGGTTCCTAAAATGGCTGGATCGATAGCCATGGCTTGGATTATGCTATGCACTCTTTTTGCTCCACAATTCGTCATTCTTTTCACTATGGACGTGATGTCAATACGAGAACCCTGTGATTGCTACAGTTCCCGATTTTGATTCAGTTCCAGCCTGGAGCGCTAATCAAGATTGGGTCGGCTTGTATGTTGAGCATTGGTGAGAATGTTTTTATTTGAAACTCGTATCGGATTGAGGTTTACACTGGCAATAAGTTCGGGTATCGGGAGTTGGAACTGATTCCAACCTTGGTTCATAAACAAATTTGCTGTATGATAAATTTGTGTTTATTGGAATCTCAATGCTAGTCCTGTACACATTAAGATTGCAAGAAGCAAAAAAGAAGTGATTCCGTCCGTCATTATGTTGAAGTGAGGTTATGTACGATAAATTTCTTTCGATTCTCCTTTTAATTACTAGGTGCACCCTAACTGGATAGTACCCATCACTGAGTATAATTTCTCCTCTACTAAAGTAGGTTTACTCATTAATTGGGTTTGTGACTTTGATTGCAGCTTATATCGACGATATCGACAGAAGAATACTCGCGTATTATTTCAAAACGCCCTATCCTCGTTGATCGAGTCTCTTCATCGATGCGGAAAACGCGAACTAGATAAAACAAAACACCGTCTTGGCGTGAAGCATGACTCTGAAATAATAGTATAATATTCGACGTAACGGAAATATGTTTTCATCAGAGTTCCTTGTACGTCCGTTCTCCACTCAGGCAAATAAATATAAGAATTTCATACGGTTCAACTTACTGAACGATTCCGGATTTAAAATAACCATACATTTACAATACAATAATATGAAATAAGATTAAAATCTATTTACGACCGTCAATTTTATTGTTCATGTATCAGATAAATGAAAAAAGCATATTGTCATTACCATAGAACTACTACTCACATCATATTGGGAAGGTCCATTAATTACACTCAGCAGAAATAAACTATCGATATTCATAAGATTACTTTACTGATTATTTGCTATAAGAAATCAATATGAATTTCATAAAGCTTATCTTATGAAATATAATGACGCTGAAAAAAATAAAAACGTGGAACAACCTGGATTCGAACCTTCAACGTGGAGGTTATAGGTACAGTGACTTGCCCACTAGTATATATCAACACTTGAGAAAAGGAAAGCTTAAAGGCGTACAAGAGCAACGTCTTGTGAAACAAAATTCATTCATAAGTCAGCCTTATGAAATTCCATTACATCGTTCATAAGTTGTACCTTATGAAGTTCTTAAGATTATTTGGCTGAGTGTATGTCACGCAGTAAGGGAGGAGGGGGGGTTTGATAAAACGTGACGATCCATACAAAAAATTTGAATGTCCATACAAAAAACGTGACAAAGGGTGGGGGGGTTATAAGAAGTCATTTTTTGCGTAACGTAATTAATGGACGTTCCCTATGCTAAAATTTTTAATGATTGTGAAACAATACAATTGATGATTGACTCAAATTTGTTCGAAAAAAAAATGATTAAGATGCCTAACAACCCCCCTTTTCTATTGTCGATGTCTCACTTTACATTATATTCTATTGCGAAAAGATTAACTTCTATTGTTGTCTTAACGTTGTGAACAATACTATTAATTGTACATACTATAGATTCTATTGTATGGTTACAATACATTTAATTGTAAACCTATGATAATTTTATTTTCGGAATGTTTTGGAATTTCATAAGCATGACTTATGAAAGGATTTTGTTGACACGACGTTGATCTTATACGCCTTCAAGCTTTCCTGGTTACAAGTATTGATACATACTAGTGGTCAACTCACTGGACCCATAACCTCAACGCCAGGTTACATTATATTTTTATTTTTTCAACATCATATATTGTATAATGCAAATTTATGAAATTCATTATGATATATGCGTATACTGAGGTCTCATGACAAATAATCATAATGAAATCTTATGAATATCCGAGAATATCGAAAATTTACTTCGCTGAGTGTCTACCCAGCACCATAATTGACTGACTTCGATAGTCAGGTTGAAGCCAGCGTGCAACATAAAAAACTCGATAAGATATGAGGCGGACAACAATTCTTGTTTTGGAATTTTCTACCAAAAGTACACATATAAACTAAGAGAAATCTCTTGTTTCAATCTACAAGCTGGTGTTGTTTTAAACATATTGAAGGTCGAAGTTGAAAAAAAAATAGTTTTTGTCGCCGAACAATATATAACTGTTTATCGATATTTACAAATTATTATCTTAACTAGGGAACGTCCATGAATTATGTCACGCAAAAAGTGGGTTTTCATAACCACCCACCGCCACGTCTCCCCCCCCGTGTCACGTTTTTTGTATGGACCTTCAATTTTTTTTTGTATGGATTGTTACGTTTTCCCAAACCACACTGCAAAGGGAAAAATATAAGAACACATTAACAAAAACGTGCCTTTGTTCGTAAGCAAACATTTAAATTTATTACTTTGTGTTTATAACAGTTTTATATCGAATATACGGTTTTTTGCAAGGGGTGAGTCGCTTAGAACAGTGTGCCAGACACGCCATAGTAGAAAATCTTACACTATAACGGAACATGTGTGGCACTTTCATGGCTTTTGACAGTTGTTATTTTCGAAGATATAACCCGGCAGGCATATAGACACTCTAGTAATAGATCGGACAACGTGAGTCTGGCACAATTGATGTATCCAAAACAACTGTCAAATCGTATGGGAAATGCGAGGAAATGTTCGTTTTGGATACAACATGGCGGCACGTTGTCCGGTCTATTACTAGAGTGTCTATAGGCAGGCATGGAGAATTGACGTTGTCAGTTTGTGGTGTTGTTTACGCAGGAAACCCAGATAATTTCCGGTTTGGTAGTGGAGAAGTGATGTGCCTCCTGGATCTCACGAATATTATGTGTAAAAAAAGTATCAATTCCGCAACCGTCACACCCATCATCATTGAGCTGTTCGACGAAGTTGCTGAACAGCACTCACCTGTATTGAACGAGAAAATTATGCTGCATTTTGATTCTAATAAAGTGTATTTAAGATGAATTCATGACTTTGTCTCACAATCGCTTTCTGTTACCAGAGATAATAAGGACTCAGCCTTTGATGTTTTTTTTAAAAAAGCTAAAAAACATTAAAATCAAAGTTTTTTCTAGGGGTTGTGGAACGTTCGGGTAGAGATGTTATGCCATGAGCATAATATGTTATAGCATGGGCGAAGATCAAAGTTTTCATTTTTGATTGACGAGAGATGGAACTGGCAAATTCTCAGCCTGACTAGGCATAGCAATAACCTTCATTCCGAATGCCAGAATGCTCTTCAAGGTAACGATGTCGAACACTGCCGACACATCGACAACAAGTATAACTAGTCACCCTCCTGCTGCAGCGCAGTTCGTAAGCCTCAGAAATGCCAACATCTTTGGAGACTACAAATCAGAGGGGAGTTGCGTCGTGTTCATAGTTTTAGCATGCGTGAGGTGGGCTGCAGAGAAAGCAAATAAATAAATCATAAATATTCAACATCATATAGGAATCCTCGCACCTACTTCCAGCGATTAGCTTCTTGAGCTCCATTTGTTATCCAAGCATCACCAAAAGTTGCTTTCTCAACACAAGAGAATGAAAATGCAATTTCCGCAACGAAAAGCTTGCCTGAGACCCAAATATTCTGTAAAAAAGCAAAACAAAACATTTGCCTGGTTGCCGGGCGTAGCCAAACCATAACTACTGAACTGTCAATTTACCGTGGCACACATGGGCACATATACACTCAGCGAAATAAACTTTCGATATTCATAAGATAACATTATGATTATTTGCTATAAGGAATCAGTATGAATTTCATAAATTTATCTTATGAAATATAAGGGCATCTTCAGCGGCGGTCTATTTTTCGATCAACTTTATACTTGATTTGCATCAGCGAAACTTGAATAGAACTAGCTAAAATAGATCAACTTTGCGTTCCCCGCACCGGTGTTGTATTTCTTGTTGTTAAACCCGCCAACACCTGTCATCCTGTCAATCATTCAAAATCAGAGATCAGAAGTTTTTTTTAGAGATCGAAGATTTTTCACAAACATTTTACCATTGATTAGTTTGATTAGTTGATTAGTTTGATAGTTTGATTAACTCTTTTCTTCAAAATTACTCAGGATTCATCAAATTTGTTCATTCTATGATTTTCTTGTCCCCCCAAGATTTAGAGAGGTCGGAATGCCAAAAAATGTGTGCGAAAACGAAAAAAAACAACTTCACTCATATTTGATCATAAAACTCACGTTTGCTCTGAATGCATCAGCTTCCATCAACTTGTAACTTGATCTAAAGTATTCTGGCAGCACTGGCTTGAATAAGACGGTGGTGACGGTGGTAACCTTGGCAACCAATAACAGCAGTATGTTTACTGTTTGGGAAAATTATTTATTATCGTTTCGTAAGAAGCTCTCATATCAGGCATGATAGGTCGCAGTATTTGGAAGAGGAATTGGGCTCAGAAGTAGATTTTTTAATATTGTTTAATTTTTATTTCTTGTAGGAAGACGAAAAACAGATGGAATAATTTCCAAAAGGACAACAAGCCGGTTCTCAGTGAAAACTCTAGTTTTGCGATTGATCAATCCGGCTTGGTTTCTTTCTGGAGGTATTCCGTTCAGCAGTCATTAAATTCCACATATTCCTATTGTACGGATTGATCGACCCTACCAAGTCGACATTGGTTTCGACTGCGAAAAGAATTGCTGATGCAGTGACGCATATCCGATTCGAGGGAACAGGATAGAGTCTTTTGATGAAGATTGCGTCGGTATGCGGACACTGTGTCCAGAAGCGAAAGTTCATTAGGATCATTTTAAGTTGCATACTTAGAGGGGGGTGGGGATGGGGCTGATGATAGCGCTACAAAGTGATTTTTATGCAGGTGAATAGAAGATGGGGGCTGGCAATTAGCTGCACTTGGACTGGGGGACCGACACAAGTTCCAATCAAGCTAAAAACAACACGAGTTACACAAATTATTATTAATTACGTATTAATTTAATGACTAGCGGGTGAGGATTACCACAACGTTGATACGGTAACCCTTCACGAAAGAACTTTCTTGTTTTGATAATGCAATTTTACTGTCAAAACCAAGCGTTACAAAAGGTAGGAATGTTGAATAGCATAATATGAATCCAGTCAAGAGATACTCATAATTGCTCAGATTAACTCAGGATTGCTCAGTGTCTTGCCCCTAGAGTTTGACCAAAGCATATTTAATGCCAGTAGTGTGTCGTTAGCTGGTGACAAGGAATATTTGTTCTTTCATCTGGGAGAAGGTAAGTGTGTGAATGCATTCATTTAATTAAAACGATATTAGATAATGCTGATTTGTAGATTGGCAGCGGATAAACAAGAGTCGAAACAGAGAGGGTCACAACCTGGATGACGCCCCAACATCGACCGTGCTTTTCGGTTCGGTCATCAGAAGCTGTTCCGGTCTACTTTAGCGACACGCAAACCTATAACGAGAAGCACTTTCTGCGTTTCCGCATGTCAAGTGAGGTGTTCCTGGACATAATGCGACAACCGAGGGGCACGCAGAGCATTCTACTGAGTGTGTCGTATTGAAAATACGTCTGAATTTTTAAAGAGTATTTACAAACACTTTAGAATATTTAAAGTAATCAAAAGTATTTTAAACAAGTGTAAACTAAATTTGTAGGAGACTTTCGGATTTAGACAAAAACGTGGCCGTACAGTTCAATAGGCATTATATTACTGGTTAGTGTATAAATGGATATGGTTACAATAGAATCGCTAGGGTCGTTAGGGTGGTTATTGGGGCCTTTTCGGAGTTTTTTACAGCACGCCGTTTTTATTTATATTGCGAGCTCAAACTGTTTATTAAAGGGAAATTCAGTTAGTTCAGTTTGATAAAGAATATAAATTTGGTATAACTTACAATTGGTCTCCTATATCCAAGTTACAACGAGTATTGAAAAGTGATTCTTAGCTAACTCTGCCTTCTTGCCTAGCGTAGAGAATGGTTTGAGGAAAGTGACTAATAAGTTCTTTCAGAATGGTTTGACAGCTGCTGTGTTTGGAAGTGTTGGTGGTCGAACGTCGGGTTGCCCGATATAAGTTGGCAGTGACGTAGGTATGCCCCCAACAATCCTCGATCCGTAATGCATGTCCGGCGCTTCCGGTGGTACTGCGTTACCTTCAGTATTCTCCGATTCCTTGAGCTCCAGGATGGCAACCTTAGTCATAGGTCGCCGCAACACTCCTCCAGATGTTTGGACATCGACCTGTCTGCTTCGTCCATCTCGTCCCTTGAAGACGGAAAGAATCCGCCCTCGCAGCCATCCATTCCTGATCGACGGGTCTACGATAACGGCTAGATCACCAACCCGCGGCTCCTTGGTTTCTTCATACCACTTCGTACGGCCAGCAATGATCGGGAGATATTCCCGCACCCAGCGGCTCCAAAACTGGTTCACCAAATTCGTGGTTAGTCGCCAGTTAGTTCTGAGGCAACCTGGGGTCACTGGGATGGCCATTGGAGGTTGAGCGACGCCCTGTGAGCTCAGCAGTAGGAAGTGGTTTGGCGTAAGAGCCTCCTGCGATTCTGCCTCTAGTGGCACGAAGGTCAATGGCCTAGAGTTGACGATCCCTTCCGCTTCAATCATCAACGTGAGAAGAGTCTCGTCATCTGGATTTCTGGTAGTCGATAGAGTAGAGAAGGCGATCTTGATTGACCTAACGAGTCTCTCCCATGACCCGCCCATGTGCGGAGCTGACGGGGATTGAACACCCATTTCGTGACTGCATTGGTGAAGACGGCAGACAGCTGCTGGTTCATTTCCCGGATTTGCTGCTGCATCTCACGGTTGGCGCCGATAAAGTTGGTACCGTTATCGCTCCTGATCTCCAAGGGCGATCCTCGTCGTGCTACAAACCGTCGTATCGCCATCTTACGAGGCTTCAGTCGACAGAGAATGAACCACCTCTAAATGGACGGCTCGGATGGTAAGGCAGGTAAACAGTGCCACCCATCGTTTCACAAGCGATCGTCCGACCTTGACTTGGATTGGGCCGAAATAATCCAATCCGACGAAGCTGAATGGTCGGGTATATGGACTAAGTCGCGCATCAGGAAGTGGAGCCTCGCGCGGGCACCATGGTTTCGCTTTAGATACCTTACACTGCATACAGGTTCTCGATAAATTACGTACAAGCGCTCGAAGACAGGGAACGTAGAACCGTTGTCGGACCTCATTGACGATGGTTTCGTTGTTCGCGTGCAGGTAGCATCGATGATACCAGTCTACGACCAGATGGGTTAGGCGATGTTTCTTTGGAAGAATTATTGGGAATTTGGATTCATATGGAACGAAAATTGCTCTGGCAATTCGTGTATCCATTCGAGCGACACCCCATTCGTCGAGAAACGGTGACAACTTGTATAGCCGACTGGTTCGGTTCAATTTCGAGGCATGTCCTTCTTTCGCCTTCTGAAGCTGGAGCATCTCTTCTGGGAATGTGGTTTGCTGCGCCCATCGCCAGATCGTGTTTTCAGCCTTCCTGAATTCTTCACGGGAGATATGCGACGTCTGTAGTGGTTGTTTGGTTGTTTTGCGTCGGCGGTTGTCTACGAAGCGGTGAACATAAGCGACTGTTCGCCGTAGTCTTTCGAGTTTCGAAAAGCGGTTCCAATCGATAAGTTCATCGTATGATTCCTCCAGGTGTACGTGGCACGGTCTTATTTCGGCTTCCGTTGCTTCATGCTTCGTTTGACGAGGCCAAGAATCCTCTGGCATCCTCAAAAACTCCGGTCCTTTAAACCACCGACTGTCGGGTTTCAGATTCGGTCCACTGGCCCACTTAGTTCCATCATCTGCATTGTTGGCTTTCGAGGGAACGTACCGCCACTCTTCTGGGTTAGACTTGGACAGGATCTCCCCTATTCTACAAGCAACAAATTGCCGATACCGACGATGGTCGGAATGAATCCAAGCAAGGACAGTTTTCGAGTCTGTCCAAAGCACTCGCCGCGATATTGGCAGGCTGTGACTGCTACAAAGTGTTTTCATCAATCTACAGCCAATCACTGCCGCTTGCAGCTCGAGTCTCGGAATGGATAGCGATTTCAACGGCGCTACTTTTGCCTTTCCGCCGATAAGGGCACACCGGTATTCGCCAAGGATGTTGGCCCTGAAGTAGGCAACGCACGCATAGGCAGTCTCGCTGCCGTCAACGAAGATGTGTAGCTGCAGGTCGTCGATGTCTGCTGTTATGACGTCTGGAAAGTAGGCACGTGGTATCTGTAGTGACCCGAGTTCCTTGAATTTTGTTATCCATAAACGCCACCGTTGAAGGATAGCACCGTCCACCGTTTCGTCCCAACCAGCTTTGGTGCGCCAGATTTCTTGGATGATAACGCGGCCATGGATTAGAAAATGACTAAGGAGTCCTAGTGGATCGAACTGGCTCATAACGCACCGCAGGATGTTTCGCTTAGTTGGGATGACTGTCTCCACGTCGATATCGCTGGAGAAAACGAAGACGTCTTTTCCTGCCAGCCAGCGCATGCCCAGCACACGTTCGACTCGAGAACCATCTACGGCAACACTCTTCTTTTCAGTCGCATCGTTATCCCCGACCCGTCGGAGAACTTCACTTGAGTTAGAGAGCCAGTTGCGAATCGTAAAACCACCTTGTCTATGCACTACCTTGACTTCCTCGACGACTCGGCAAGCTTCTTCCTCGTTGTCGAAACTTTGTAAATAATCGTCGACATAATGCCGTCGCTGGATTGCCTCCGTTGCCCTGGGATACTGCGCTGCATTTTCGGCCGCATTCAGATTCTTCACGAATTGCGCCGAACATGGTGAACTAGTAGCACCGAAGGTCGCCACGTCTATTACGAAGGTCTTCATCGCTTGTCCCTTCTCGGAGATCCAAAGAAATAACTGGCTATACCGATCTTGCCGCCGCATTCTCATTTGATGGAACATTTCCATGATGTCTCCTACAACAGCGATTTTGCGCTCACGGAAGCCGTAAAGGACGTCTGGTAGGGGTTGCATCAAGTCGGGTCCTTTGAGCAGCATGTTGTTCAGCGAGATGCCGTCTACTGTAGCCGCTGCATCCCAAACAATTCGGATCTTCTGTGGTTTCTTCGGATTCCGTACAATACCAACGGGAAGATACCACAACCTGCGTGGATCGGCTGCTTTCAACTCCTCTTCCGTCGCCTCGTGAATGTAGCCCTTCTGCTGGTATTGAACTATTTGTCGCTGAACGTTGTCATTCAAAGTTGGATCTGCGTTTAATCGTCGCTGCAAGCACTGCAATCGCCGAACTGCCATACCGTAGCTGTTCGGAAACTCAAAGTCATCGTAGCGCCAAAGAAGTGCGATCTCGAATCCACCATCGACACGCTTAGTTGTCCGTTCCAGAATAGCTCTCGCACGCTTGTCATCGTCGGATTCAGGGGCTGCGATCCACCGAAACACCCACATTCTCAACTGTGAAGTACTGCTTCACCAGCTCGTGCAAGCTGCTGTCAGAGTCGCAACCACAAAAGTGCAAATTGCAACTCGCGTAGTTTGTCCCGTTTGGTGCTGATCCGTAGATTGCCCATCCAAGACGAGTTTTCGCCGCTACCGGTTCACCCACACGACCTTCGCGTATTTGTTGCGTGGAGGTGAGGTGCGTATTCCTCGCTCCAATGAGTATTCCCGGAGCTTTGGATTCGAAGTCCACGACTGGTAGCTTCCGCAGGTGTACAAAACTAGCAGCAAGTTGTTCGTAACATAGTGTTTGTGCCGGTAGTGCTAATGACTCGATGGTCCGGACGTCTTCCAATAGATACCGTTTACCTCCTTCAATACCAGAAATCTCAACCTCTACCTGTTGGGAACCTTCTTCTTCTCGGCTTACGTTACTCGTCCAAGTCAGACAGAGGCGCTTTTCCGGTCCTTCAACCTGCAGTGCATCCGCTATCCCCTTCTCCAGAAGCGTGACTGACGAACCTTCATCGATGAACGCTAGTGTTTCGATGCTACGTCCTTTGTTGAATAGCCGCACCGGTAGCATCCGAAACAACGTAGAGCTCCGGCTGTGATGAGTATTTACGCCTTCGGTGGGATGACTCCGCTGTACGGATCCTACACTCTGCGATGGTAATCTGATGGTAGTCGAGGAACTCCCCGAATCACCGTGTAGAAGCGGATGATGACGCATTTGGCACCCTTGCACTTCACAGCGCGCCGACGATCGACAGGGTTTCCTTCCGTGTTTCCCAAGGCATATCCGGCACAAATAATGATTGTGAATGACTTTCCAACGATCATCCCGTTCCAGCTTCTTGAAAACATCACACTCCTTCACCCGATGATTTGGATTTCCGCAGACCAAGCAGGTTATCGGCGAAGTGGGTTTTGCGAATTCCACCTTTGGCGACTCAGCAACTGTTGTACCTGACGAAGTTGAATGTGCATTCACGAAACCTTTCTGCTTCTCCTCTTTCTTCGACTTGACTCCCCTTGGATCCAGCGTAAGTGTGACTTCAGCTGCCGCCGAAACTAGATTCGCCATGTACCGACTGAATACGCTGAGATCGGTCATCTGGAACTGTCGCTTAAAAGATACCCAATCGAGCTTCAAATTCGCTGGTAACTTATCCACGAGCTCTTGCAGTAGCACCGGATTCGATAAATGCAGAACTTGTCCCGCTGCCTCCAGGTGCTCACAGAAGTTTTGCACTGCCATGCCGAAGGTGACAACCGTACACAAATTATCCGCTTTTGGCGCTGGAACCTCGCGAACCTTTTGGAGCAGCGCGTAGATTATCTGCTCCGGACGACCGTATAACAGCTGCAGCGTTTGCATGACTTGCGGCACTGATGCAGGCAACAATAAGCGGCTGCGAACTGCCTCCAGTGCACCACCCTTTAGACACCGTTGTAACCGACCGAGATTTTCGACGTTGCTGTAGCCACATGCTTCAGTGGAGGTGTTAAAGGCACTGTAAAACATGGGCCACTCTTCCGGATGACCACTAAACGTCGGTAATTCCTTCGGCATAACATGTCGTGCCGCGAGTTGACGAGAATTTGGTGTACAATTATCATTGGATGCCCTCATCTGGGCACCGAGTGACGCTTGCGAAGTGTGTGGGTTATATTGTGGAAAACTGACCGGTAGTGGAAAGGGAGCGTGTGTATTTATTGAACTCGATTGAGGATTAACTGGCCCTGCCCTATTGTTTGCGTATTGCGAAAAAGCTACCTGATCTACTGGTGCAAAATTTCTTAGGCTACTAAATACCTGTGACGGTTGGCTTACGTGACCCAATTGCATTGGCTGGCTTCCGAACTGTGCAACCGAGCTGATGGATGGCGGTAGACACTGGGTGGAGCTGGTATTTCCTGTCGCTGGAACGACCCAATTGGTTGTGGTAATCGGCGTCGACGATCCGGGACAATTTGCTCCTCCTCCAGGTTGAAATTCATGTAGAAAGCTAATACCTTGTCCCGCTGCATACACATTTGTCAACTGGCAATCTCGTTGGTGGTTTGGTTGCATCGATGTCACAGCAGAGGACGGACACGAAGAGGGAAGTGATTCACCACCAAAGAGCGACACGACAGTCGGTGGTGACTTTATTACTTCTGCAGCGGAATGTTGCAGTCTCGTTTGGGAAGTTACAGCTGGGACCGTCACCGTACTGGTCTGCGAAGAAGTAAGCAGATTCTGGCTGACAGCGACCTGATCCAAGCAATTCATCCATCCTCGAAGACCGTTGGCTTCCACTTCTCCGTTAATTGCATTCACGATCTCGTATCGAACTTTCCATGCCTCCTTTTCCACCTGTAGCTTACGTTGTTCCAACATATTCATGTGATCCAGTTCGATTTGCTTCAGCGCATACGCCTTCTGCTCCTCTAGCAGTTGTAGGTTAAGCCGAGTACGTTCGCTCATCGATTCACCTGCGTTGATTGGGCCGTCGGTGTTCTGCTGGGTACGGTTTACTTGCTCGTTCAAGTTTCTACCATCGTCACGAGAGCGGGAAGCGGATTCGGCAACACAAATCGAGCACATCCAAGTATCGTTTTTCTTTTCAACGTCGAAATCCACACATCCGAAATGCGACCACTTGCCACACGCTTCGCATTCGACCATATCATCAACGTTGTTGGCCAAATGGCACTTCTGGCAGTCAAATCGCTCACTTTCCGGCATTCCAAACCCGTTCTACCACGTTGTGCCAAACAATTTTTGAGGTTATTGGGGCCTTTTCGGAGTTTTTTACAGCACGCCGTTTTTATTTATATTGCGAGCTCAAACTGTTTATTAAAGGAAATTTATGTTAGTTTAGTTAGATAAGGAATATAAATTTGGTATAACTTACAATTGGTCTCCTATATCCAAGTTACTACGAGTATTGAAAAGGGATTCTTAGCTAACTCTGCCTTCTTGCCTAGCGTAGAGAATGGTTTGAGGAAAGTGACTAATAAGTTCTTTCAGAATGGTTTGACAGCTGCTGTGTTTGGAAGTGTTGGTGGTCGAACGTCGGGTTGCCCGATATAAGTTGGCAGTGACGTAGGTATGCCC